>CAUYRT010052637.1:0-35125 GCA_963574885.1 Lepilemur ruficaudatus
GGGGTCTCAATAGGGGAAAGGAATTCCTCTAAAACTGATTTATGTGATTAACTGTACACCTCGGTAAATTCACTGAAAATCATTTAATTGTACACTTAAAATGGAGTAAAGGCATGATATGTAAAGTATACTTCAATAAAATAAAATCTTTTCAGTTTGCATAGTAAATCTATTGGAAAATAAAATAAATAGGAAAACATTTTATCATGTTATCAGTAACTTTTTTTAATTTTACATTTTTATTTATTTTCTTTTTTGTAAATTTAGCACATTATATTAAATTAATTTTCATGTGGTTAAAATCAAATGCAATTTAATACCAAGTAATACTGAAACAATAACAAAAGATAATATGCTCTTCTCAATTCCCTCTCTATCTCCTGGACTGTCTCCCAAGAGATTTTTTTTTTAATTCTTGTTTTTTTTTCCTTTGTTGAGGTGTAATTTGCATGTCATGCCTTTGCTCCATTTTGAGTGTACAATTAAATGGTTATTAGTTGTATTTGGGGATGGGAATTAGGGGTCTCAATAGGGGGAAGGAAATAAAAAAAATTAAAATCCTTCAGGTAACATCTTACTTAATGGGGAAAGAGTGAATGATTCCCCCTGAGATCAGAAACATGACAGCAATGTCCCCTTTCACCACTTCCGTTAATCTTTGTGTCAGGGGCCCTACTCACAGTAATAAGGGAAGTAAAATAGATGAAAATCATAAAGTTGTTAAAGAAAGAAGTAAAACTATTTCCACATGCAGATGACATAATTGTTTAATAGAAAAATGCTGAGGAATCTACAAATAACTACTAGAAAAAAATAAGTGAATTTAGCGATGTTGCAGAATAGAAGGTTAATATAAAAAAGTCAAAAACAATTTAAAATTTGTGTTTACAATAGTCCCCCACATCACCATATACTTAGGAATAAATTTAACAAAAGACATATTAAGACAAAACAGTTGAAACTAGAGAACACTGACAAAGAAACTAGAGAATACTTAAATAAATTAAGAAATACATTATGCTATAATTCTGAATTGGAAGACTAACATAGATACCATAATGATTATACCCAATCAAAATACCAGCATTTTTCTTAAATTTTGGTTGAAACTGACAAGTTGATTCTAAAATATACGTGGGAATTGAAAAGACCTAGAATGCCCAAAGCATTTTTAAACTGAAGAACAAAGTCAAAGGATGTTATACTACTTGATTTGAAGACTTACTCTAGTGGTGCATCCTAACATTGGGCTAAAAGATAGGCATATAATCAATGAAACAGAGTACAGGGTACAGAAAATGATACACAATCATGCATCAATTGATTCTCAACAAAGATTCAAAGGTAAATCAATGGAAAAAGAATCTTCAATTGTGCTTAGACAATTGGACATCTTTGTGGAAAAAATGAGTATAGACTCTTAATACAAACTACATGAAAAAGTATTAATAATTCAAAATATATCATTTCACCTAAACATGAAAGCTAAAAGTATAGAACTCCTAGAAGAAAAAAATAGGGCAAAGTATTTGCAAAGATTTATTAGAGAGGACACACAAAAAGCATAAGCCTAAAAGAAAAAAAGAAGATAAATTGGACATTACCCATATTTAATATTTTGCTCATTGAAAGACATTAAGAAAATGAACATGCAAACCACAGAAATAGTCCACAGACAAAGGACTGGCATGGACTTAAGATTTTGGCCCCCATGATCTTTAACCCCTTTTAATCCTATTGTTACTCCTATGGTTGTTATGTTACATGGCAAACGGGACATTGTAGGTGGAATTAAGGTTGCCAATTATCTGACAATAGAATGGAGTAATTATTCTAGATTATCCAAGTGAGACCAATGTAATCACATGAGCACTTAAAAGTGGAAAGGGAAGGCAGAAAATTCACTCAGAGAGATGCAAAGTGAGAAGAACTCCATCACCATTGCTAGTATTTTGCTGTATGTGACCTAGTCCAAAATGAACTGGTTCCTTGCCCTATTCCTCACATAGAGTTTGAACCAACCAACTGTAAAAATGTTCAATTTTGTGTCTCTACTATGCACTAATCCACAAAATAAATTAATATAATCTGTTATTTAAATTATGACATCAAAATGCAAGGAAAACAAACAAAAATGAAAGTCCCTAAGTTCCAGTGAATAGAATTAGCCTGGTATGTAATAGAGTGGGTAGGGACCAAGTTTAGAAGTAGGTTGAACTATGAGAAATTTAACTGAGCTTCTGCAGAAAAAAAAAAAAAAAAGAAATGGAGCACCAGAGGCATTATCCAGTAACGGAGGAGTAAATAAATGGGTAGTAGAAAGAAATGCTACTTGAGATCAGGAATATTAAATAGTAGAAGGTAGCAGTGCTGTGAAAAGAAGGGGGAGATATTGGTACTCAATAGACCGGTTGAGGTATGACCTTTAGAAACATCTGCAGCAATGTCTTTGGCAATCTACTAAGGATCAATCTATCTAGGCTGTGACAAATAGATAGATGACAATGCAAATACTCCTTGAAACTTTCTTAAAGGAAGATTGCATATATACAAGCAATTATACAACCAGAGACAGTAGGAAAAGCTAATGTAATACAAGACCAAAAATGTCACTTCATAAGGATTAAGTGTAACACTGTGTGACAGAAATGTGGAACCCATAGAGGAAACTTATTAATAAAAGATTTTGAAGTTGGTGAATGGGAAAGAAAAGCACCTCAAATAAGATTCCATTTTTAATTACTAGAGCTTCCATAATTACAAAATTCTACTTTGTAAAAATAAATAAATAAATAAAGCAGTAGTGTTTCAAATATGACTCTCAGTAAAGAGATACATCTATAGTGCATTTTCCCTTCAGATATGATAAACCCCTAATGCAAAGATTAATATGGGGACACATTTCCCAATTGAGCCTTAAATTCATAAACCGTGGGTTCCAGGAAACAGTAATAGGCTGATTAGAATTTTAGAGAAATGAAAAAATTTCCATAGATAATACTGAGTCTTTGCTATGGGTTGCAACACTGAGTTCTGGGTTCTAGGACAACAATTTGGCTTTGAATTACTTTTTTAAAGTATTTTTCCAATATTATATATGAAAATTTTCAAACATATAGAAATGTGATAGCCATATAACCATCACCTAGATTTTTTATTTCAGAATATTAGATTTTACTCCGTTTGCTTCATCACATATCTGTGGCACTATTCACCCATTTATCCAATTATCAATTCATCGTATTTTTAATGAACTTCAAAATAAGTTTCAGACATCAGGAAACTTCACCTCTAAACACGACAGTATGCATAGCTTTGATTCTTAAACAGATTGATTGAGATATAATTCACATTCAATAAAAGTCATCTACTTAAATTGTATAATTCAATGGTTTTTAGTATATTCATACAATTCTACAACTATCACCACAATCTAATTTTAGGACATTTTCCCCATCCCAAAAAGAAACCCTATAACCATTACCAGTCACTTCCCATTTTCCCCTAATTCCTCCATCCCCAGCTCTAGGCAACCACTAATCTACTTTCTGGCTCTATACATTTGCCTATTCTGGACATTTCATATAATATGCAATCTTTTGTAACTGGCTTCTTTTATTAGCATGGTGTTTTCAAAGTCTATTCATATCGTAGCAAGTATTAGTACTTCATTCCTTTTTTTGCTAAAGAGTATTCCATTTTATGATATGCCACATCTTATTTATCCATCCATTAGTTGATGGATATTTGGGTTGTTTCCACATTTTGCATATTATGAGTAATGTTGCTGTAAACATTCGTGTACAGGTTTTTGTGTTGGCATATGTTTTCATTTCTCTTGGGTACATAAATAAGAGTGGAATTGCTGGGTCAAATAGAACTCTGTGTTTAACTTATTGAGGAACTGCCAAATGGTTTTCCAATGTATCTGCACCACTGCACAATCCCATCAGCAATGTATGAAGGTTATAATTTCTTCACATCCTTGCCAACACTTTTTATTGTGTCTTTTTGATTATAGCCATTCTAGTGGGTGTGAAGTAGTATCTCATTGTGGTTTGATTTGCATTTCCCTAATAATTAATGGTATTGAGCATCTCTTCATGTGTCTAGTACCTATTTGTGTATCTTATCTGGAGAAATGTCTATTTAAATCCTGTTCTCATTTTTTAATTAGGTTTTCTTTTTTTATTTGTGCCTTTATTTTTAAATTTATTTTATTGCATATATTTAAGGTGTATAACATAATGTTTTGATATATACATACACAATGACATGATTACTGCAAACAAAAAAATTAATATATCCATCACCTTCAATAATCACCTTCTTATCTTTTGAGGTAAGAGCACCTAAAATCTATTCTCTTAACAAATTTTCAGTATACAATACAGTATTATTAACTATAATTCTCATGCTGTACATTAAATCTTAGACTTAATTCACTCTACATAGGTATTTGTACCCTTTGACCTACTTCTCCTCATTTCTTCCCCCTCTCTACCCCCGATAACTATTTTCTATTTATTTGACTTTTTTAAAAAATTACACATCTAAATGAGATCATAGAATAGTTTTCTTTCTGTGCCTGGCTTATTTCACTTAGCATGATGTTCTCCAAGTTTAGTTATAGTGTTGCAAATGGCAGTATCTCCTTGTTTAAGGCAATTATATTCCAATGTACATATATTGCATACAGTGCCCATGTGAGTAAATCTTTCCCATGCCGCTCTCACTAGAAGCAAGGAACACAGGAAATGAGAAAATGAAAAACATTTCATTTTTATTATTAACAATATATTATTATATATTGTATATTATACACAGCATATGTACAATTATTCATAATAGCCAAGTATCATTTACAATAGCCAAGATACTGAAACAACCTGTCCATCAATGAATGAATGAATCAAACAATTGTGATATAAATATATATACATATAAACACACACACACATATGCACACAATGGGTAGTCTTTTTTATTATTGAGTCCTAAGAGTTCTTTATGTATGCTGGATCAAAGTTCCTTAGCAGTATATGATTTGTTAATATTTTCTTTCATGGGGTAGGGTGTCTTTCCACCTTCTTTATGGTGATCTTTGAAGCTCAAATGTTTTTAATTTTGATAGAGTTCAAGTTATCTATTTCTTCTTATTGTTTTTGCCTTTGGTGCCATATCTAAGAAGGCATTGCCTATCCCAAGGTCATAATGATTTATTCCTACATTTTTTTCTAATATTTATATAGTTTTAACTGCTTTATTTATATTTGTGATACATTTTGTGCTATTTGTGCATGTGTGTGTGTGGTATGAGTTAGAGGTCCAACTTCATTCTTTTGCATATGGTTATCTATTTGTCCTAGTACCATTTGTTGAAAAGAATATTCTTTCCACACTCAATTGTCATGGCACTCTTGTCAGAAATCAATTGACTATAATGTAAGGGTTTATTTATGAGCTTTCAATTCTATTTCATTAATCTTCATGTCTAACCTTATGTCAGTGCTATGCTGTCTTGAGTACTCTAGCTTTGTATAAATAATTGCAAGTTTTGAAATTTTGGGAAATCATGTTCTATGACTTTGTTCTTCTTTATCAAGATTGTTCTGGGTATTCTGGGTCCCTTACGTTTCCATATAAATTTAGGATCAGCTTGTTAATATCTGCAAATAACATCAGCTGGGAGTTTGATACAAATTACAATCTGTAATCTGTAGATCAATCTGTAGATCAACTGGGAAATATTGCTATCTTAACAATGTGAAGTCTTCCAATCTATCAACATGGGATGTCTTTTTACTTATTTAAATCTTTTTTCATTTCTGTCAAACTGTTACGTAGTTTTGAATGTACAAGTCTTGTACTTCTTTTGTTAAATTTATTCCTAAATATTTTATTATTTTGATGTTATTGTAAATGGAATTGCTTTCTTAATTACATGTTAATATTGTTCATTGTCAGTGTATAAAAATACAATTGATTTATGTATATTTTTGTATCCTTTAACCTTGCAAAACTTGTCTGTTAATTTTAATAGCTTTTGAGTGGATTCCTTAGGTTTTCTATATACAAGATCATGTCATCTGAAAGTAGAGATAGTTTTACATCTTCCTTTTTAACCTGTTTTGATTGGTTTTCTTGCCTAATTTCCCTGGCTAGAACATTCAATACAATGTTGAAGTGGCAAGAGCAGACATCCTTGTCTTGCCTCTGATCTTAGCGGGTAAATATTCAGTCTTTCACCATTAAGTATGATATTAGCTATGAATTTTTATAGATTCCCTTTATTAATTTGAGGAAGTTTTTTATTACTAGTTTGTTGACATGTTTTAACATGAAATGGTGTTGAACTTTGTCAAATGCTTATTATGTATCTGCTAAGATGATCATTTTTTTGCCATTTTTTTCTATTGATATGGTATATTAAATCAATTACTTCTTAGATGCTAAACCAAAGTTGCATTTCTGGGACAAATCATATTTAGTTATGGTGTGTAATCCTTTTTTTATATATACTAGATTCAGTTTACTAGTATTGTTGTTGAGGATTTGAGGATTTTGCACCTATATTCTTAAGGGATATGGTTTATAGTTTTCTTGTGATGTCTTTGTCTGGTATTGGTATCAGGGTAATACTGGACTCAAAAAATCATTTAGGAAGTGCCCCTTCTTCTATTTTTTTTTTCCAAAGGATTTGTGAGGGAATTGGTATTAATCTTCTTTAAATGTTTGGTAGAATTCACAATTAAGCCACTGGGCTTGGGATTGTTTTTTAGGTGGCGGGAGTTAATTATTAATTCAATCTCTTTACTTTTTATAAGTCTATTCAGATTTTCTATTTCTTCTTGAAACAGTTTCAGTCATTTTCTTGAAATCTGTCCGCTTCATCAAAGTTATCTAATTTGTGGCATGCAGTTATTAACAGCATTTCTTTAAAATTCTTCTTATGTATGTAAGGTCAGTGGTGATATCCCTTCTTTCATTCCAGATATTATTATTTTGAGACTTTTTTTTTTGATAAGTCTGGCTAAAAGTTTGTCAATTTTGTTGATCATTTCAAAGGAACAACTTTTGGTTTCATTCATTTTCTTTATTGTTTCTCTACTCTCTGTTTCATTTATGTCCGCTCTAATCTTTATTATTTTCATCCTCTTTTTTCTTTGGATTTAGTTTGCTCTTATTTTTCTAGTTCCTCGAGGTGGAAGTGTATATTACTGAGTTGATATTTTTCTTCTTATTTGATATAGACATTACAGGTATACATTTCCCTTTAAGCACTACTTTGTAGCTGTATTTTAGCCCCAAGTTTTGGCATTTTTTTTCCTTTTCACTCAAAAGTATTTTCAAATTTCCCTTGTGATTTGTTCTTTGACTCCTTGGTTATTTAGAAATATTGTTTAATTTTCACATATTTGTTGATTTTCCATATTTCTTTCTGTTATTGTTATCTAATTTAATTCTGTCATAGAGAACACACATTTTATTGATTGTGGTCCTTTACATCTATTGAGGCTTGTTTTATAGACTGTCATATGTTTTATCCTGAAGAATGTTCAATGCGTGCTTGAGAAGAATGTATTCTGCTGTTGTTGGGTGGAGTGTTCTGTAGATGTCTGTTAGGTCTAATCATTTTATGGTGGTGTTAAAGTCTTATATATTCCTGTTAGTCTGACTTGTTTTATCCATCATTAAATGCTTTGGATAATTTTTCTTCCTAAAATTTGTAGCTATGGATACAATGCCATTATATTCTTTCTTGTCCCTTTAATTCATTGTGTCTTTGGACTTTTTAAAAATTAAAGCTTATTAGAATCTTGATGTTGAATTAATAATACTTCTGCCCTGAACAAATCATATGCATTCCAGTGAGAAACATCCCATAATGAAACTGCTAAATGAATTTCAGTTTGGAACCACCATGAAGAAGCCTCCTGAATGAGATTTTTGCAGGATGAGAAATTGGGGATATAAATTATGGATTTTAATTTCTTTAGATCTTTAACTCATGAGAGTAAGATGATTGGATTGGTGAGGTTTATTCTGGACTTTAACTTGCAAAGCGTATTTAATCTGTGGACTCTAATTTCTTCCTGGGAATTTTACATGGGAGTGGATTTTTATTTAAATTCAGGGCAGCTTTACATTGTCATTTTATTATTGAACTATCTTAATGGTGTCACTTTATTTTGTTGCAGAATGTTTGGCAATATGGCTAGAAATAATTGGGGATGGAAAAAGAAAAAGTAGTGAGTGGATGTCGGTTTGGGGTACAGAGTGAACTTAAAGCCTAATAAATGTAATGTTCAGAGACATTTCAGGGCTTTGGGGGGACAAAAATACATATTTCCCAGTAACTGTCTCATGAGGATAACCAAAGGAACAGTGACTGCTATTTAAGAAGCAGTCTCATGAAGATGGGCAAAGGATAGTCCTCAGAGATAATCAACCAACTCTAACAGGAGAATGTAAAACTGTTGCTTGACTACAAGTCAATGGTTTTCACAAATGGTTAATAGCACAAAGAATATTAAGGAGAAAGGTTAATACCCAGTCTCGACTTCTCCTTTCCCTTCCTATGAGGATGGATTTTTTTCCTTAACAGTTGTGGCTCATTTTCAGATGCGTGAATACTCCCCACCACATAAAATGCTTGACCTGATCATTGGTCTTTCTTTCTCAGTTGGTTGGATCTAACCTATCAAAGTTGGAGCACTCAGGAGAATTGGCCCCTTCTCCACCTTAGGAGTGGAAGGCAAATATCGGGAAGTGCTTGTCTGGTCTAAAGACACAATCTTTCGTTGGTTGAGTTTATCCACAGTCTAGGCTAGGGGCCAAGAAGTTATTGGTTTGTTTTGGCTCTTATTATAAGCTACATGCTCCAGGCCAGACTTTATCAGTTTAAAAAAATATAGGTAATATTTTAGCCCTTATCTGCTTAACCTTTTGGCTTATTTCTCAATGGTCTCAGAACCCAAACATGGAAGAAGGTGCTATTCACTGGATCACCTTAACACTTCAGAATCCCACTACTTCAAAGACACCACTTGGCTTAAGACACCATCATCTCTGGCCTGGATAACTGCAATAATCTCATAATTGGTTGTTCTCCTTCCATATTTGTTCCTCTTTTATATTTCTTTATTTTTTGGTTTGGGCATGTAAGCCAAATTATGTCAACATGTCAATACTCAAAACTCTCCAGAAATTTATGTTTCTCAGAGTTAAAATCAAATTTCTTAAAGACCTATAAGGCCTTTGATAGACAATGTACTGAGAAAAAGTTTTTAATTTCTCAAGGGCTATTCAAAATAAGCAAAAGAGTGTATGTAGACTGTCTTGCATAGTGTCTGTCCCGTAGTACAATAGATTCTTAGTAACTGTTAATTCCAACTTTCTCTGCATCAATTTAATTGTTTCATATGATGGAGAGTTTTAGTCTTCCTGGACATAAAGTAGAAGGAAGGCACTCTTTAATAAGTCAGAGAGTGTACAGTTAAGATTCATTCAGGCTATGTGCAGTGGCTCACACCTGTAATTCCGGCACTTTTGGAAGGCTGAGGCAGGAAGACCACTTGATGCCAGGAGTTTAAGACCAGCCTGGATAACATGGTGAGACTCTTTCTTTACAAAACAATTTAAAAATTAGCTGGATATGGTGGCACCTGTAGTCTTAGCTATTCAGGAGACAGAGGCAGGATTGCTTAAACCCAGGGGTTTGAGGCAGCAGTGAGCTACAGATCGCACCACTGCACTCCAGCCTGGGCAACAGAGTGAGACCTTGTTTCAAAAAAATAAAAAAGATTCTTTCAATACTTAGTGACTGAATATGCAAATAACAGTAGTTTAGATACTAAAAACATTTATGTTTTTAAGAAAAAAATTTGAATTCTATGATTAGTCCAAGGCTGATGATTGTCAGTGTTCTGAGTCAACGTCTCTGCAAACCTCTTAATCAAATGGTAGCAAGATGATGGTAGCAAATATAACATCTTCACATTATAATGTCTCAAGCTACAAAGAAGGCAGCTGAAAAAATAAGTCCCTCTCATGTGTCCTTTTCATTTATAGGATAGAAATTCAGTCTCGGAAGTCCCGTGGTAGCCAAACTCTCATAGGCCAAAGGCAAGAGAAATTGGTACCTTGGCCCAGGAGGGTCACTTTCTGATATGTTTAGCCTCTATACTGGGCAACGAATCAGGAGAGAAGAGAGATGCAGTAGTTGTTGCATCAATAAATAGCAATGCCTGCCAAATTAATAATATGCATTAATAAAATAAAATCCTTCTTTGCATTCCATACCCCAATATTGAAGAAAATTCATCAACTATGGAAAAAAATCAAGATATCCTATAATTTTTTTAAAATTTAAAAGCATTATGTAAATAGAATTCCTTTTCCTTACCATAAGCTTTGGGATAAATTTATCCTGTATAAAGGACAAGGTGACTGTAAGGATAACATCAAATAGTTAATAGGAAAATAATTTGAAATTAATTTTAAAAATTCAACTATAAGTTTTTTTCTTAGCTATTCTGCTCCTGAATGCCAAACACTCTCATATATTAATAGTATATATGCTTATGACAATTGTATGATTCTTACACATTTTATGCTAATATCATCTTTCATTCTTTTTTCCCTTCCTTTCTTTTTTCTTTCCTTTCCTTCATTTACTTTATTTTCTTAATTGTATTAAAAACAAAATTCTCTCTCATTGCCTAGTAGAGTTAATAATTATAAAGAGCTTCTCAATGAATATTTGGATGATTATTCATTCTAATCTACAAGGTGGCTAGCATGTCTAGAGATAGTCTATTTTCAAAATATTAGGAGTCTCTTTGCTATATGTTAAACATTAAAGAAAATTTATTTAATTATGTTAGTAAAGAATAAATAAGAAAGAGCAGTTTTGATGTGTTTCAGTTGAATTGCTTTACATGGAATATGTGTGTGTCTAATTCTGTCATACATTATTGGACATTATTTTTATTTTCCCAACCCCAAAAGCTATCAGGAAGCATCAACACCTTTATATAAAGACTCTACATATCTGGACCTCTATTTTGAGGGAAAGAATTACATTAATGGTGGAAAATGCTATAATGTAAAAATATTAAAATTATAGATGTGCTTTAGCATTTATTAATAACTTAACCATTGCATATTTTTATCATCTTTTTAAAGTTCTTTCTAGGTCTTTTTCCTGTCAATCAGAAAAGTGAAAAACTATGACCTCAGTTTATCCTGCTGGAAATTTCTACCTGAAAGAAAGTGCCATTCTGCTTTTACTCAAGTATCAGGGGTTAGGTCAGGTTAAAGAATATTGTATACATTTTTTTAAAGAAAATATTTTCAAACTCTTCATACCACATGTAGTGATGCCCTCTTCAACCCTTTCTGACCTGATAAAATGATAATGCCAGATTGAGCTTCCAAATTTAGTTGTGGAAATCTCCTTTTGGGGATATTATTAATTCTGTACTTTAAAAAATGCTGCTGCTTCTAAAGGACACAGGGTTTCCAATTTGACTCTATGTGTCTTCCCTGCCATTGTGTTCTTTGTCTAGGCTGCCCTATGGAGTCTATTTAAAGAGAGAATCAAGAATCAAACCTTCTGACAGTCTCTCAGAAAGATTCGTTGTTGCACTTGTCAGGAAGTGGCTTATCAATCATCTGTAGACCTTTTGTTTGAAAAACTAATATTTAGAAGGAAAAGTAAAGCAAATCTTGGGAACCATTTGCTCACAACCTGTCCGTGCTTGTATGCCTTAAAAAATTATTTTTGTTAAAGGGATATATATATATGTGTATATATATATATATATATATATATATATATATAGAGAGAGAGAGAGAGAGAGATATTTTGGCAAGCTATAACTTTCCTAAATAGTAAATATAAGGACTGGTATCATAAAATTATAGAATTAAAACAGAAAATACCTTGTGGAAGTATCCAATCTGAACCTTCATTTAATTAAAAACATGCAGCTGAACAAGATGCAGCATCTTGTCCAAGGCCCCACAGCTAGTTGAAGTTACACTTGGCTGTATTCTTTCTAGCATGTCACTCACTACCCTTCATTTTAAGTTTTGATAGCGATATTAGCCTACTTATACTGAATTGTAAAAACTAACATTACGTGCTAATTCAAATGTAAATGGTAAAATGTAATATTTGAAATTTGAATGAGTTCCTGGTACACCACCAAAAATAAGCTGGAGCGATTTCCTTATAAAGTCATATCCATAGGGACTAAGATATCCATATTAATCAGGACATAAATGTTGATTACTTTCTTAATTATAGAGAAGATCATAATATTTATAACTTATTCACTATGATTATATTATATGCTAGGAACTATGCTAGGTTATAAACACATTTTATTTTGAAAAGGAGGTATTGTTATACATATATTTTAGATGAGGACATTGAGACAAAAAGGCGAAGGACTTCTCCAAGGATACCTAGTTAATGATTGACAGAGGACTGACTCCACTTCAAACGTCCAAGCTCTTATCCATTTTTATAACTCTAAAATGCCATTCTGTAGCCCATTCCAATAGTAAATCAGAACTTATTTCTCCTCTGATTTAATTTAAAACTTGTTCCTATACTTTTGTTTTCTCTTGGAAAGTAAAGTTGCTCTGCATAAATTCCTATATATTACCATGAATCCAACTAGCAAAAATAACAGTAACCTTCATAAGAATGGTTCTTAGGTCACCCTTTAGCCTTTTTTAACTGAACATGGACTGGTATAACAAGAAGGTATCTTAGACTTTATGAAATAAAGCTCAATAATTTTCATGAGAGGAAACTGAGATCTGTTACTGTGAAGGATCATAAAGCCAATTAAGTTTTAGGAATGGGTGAGCTTACGCAGAAGGCCAGATCTGAAAACCAAACCTCCAGACTCTTCTGTCTGCTCTGTATGCTACGTAAACTGATGTGGCTGAGATAGGAAAGAAGAAAAAAAGAGCAATTTAGAACCCATTATATAGGCAGAATTCAACTCTGTAAGGCGGTCCTTTCTGAATAAAAATATCCTACAATGTAGTTGGAGTGTTATTATAAGAGACATGTTTATATTTCAAGTACAGTCATGTTTCTATTGTCATAATGACAGACAAGGCTGGCATAGGATGCTTAAAATCTCATACATATCTAGTTGATACCTTTGGATAACTGAAAGTTAACTGTAGAATATTATTTTAAATTTTGAATTTGTTTCCCCTTACTAATAATAGAATTACCAAAACACAAAAAGGAAAAATATGATCCTAAGTCTTTAATTAGGTAGACAGAAAGAGAATCTTTTCTTTTCAAATAGTTAAAAGCTCAGTGTTAATTCGGCAGTAGCTATTACTTGTTATGTTTTAAGGAAACAACAGTTAGTAACATCATCTTTCACATATGTATTAATATTGAACTGCATACTTGATAAGTAACATTACTCATCTGAGATTTATTTATCTTACTAAAAGATCAATTTGATATAAATGTTAACATTTTTAAAGTTTTCAAATACATCTAAGCACAGTAAGTGGATATTAAGATGAAAATAAGTGAAATTATTAAAAATATAATGATAAAATTGTAGAGCAGTTTTCTATATGTATAGGAACATAACAAACAAAGAAAATACTTATTTTAAAATTAAATTATTTAGCTAAGGTAAAATAGAAGGAAAAAGAAGTTATACATCAGCTGCAAATCTGAATGATTCTAATATGAAGACTAGTAAAAGTATAAGTTAATAATTTATGAGGAGCTGGCTTTCCTTTCTTCCCCTAACATTTACTTTTTAGTTAATTCAAATACTCAGAGACATACAGTAGTGGTTATACTTGATAAATTTCCTGATTCATGGAGCTAAGTTTCTGGTGTTTTGTTAATAGGTTCCACTGTTTTACTGATGAAACAAAGCATATGGAAGTTGAATTTCAATATATTTTAGGCAGTTTCAAAAAGAACCTTTCAAATATTTGTGTGTTTACTTTTTTCTTTTTAAGAGAGGGGGTCACATGATGTTAGAAGATTCCAGAAAAAGATGAGCTTCTCATTTATGGCTCATGATGGCTCATATCAACTCCTACATGAAGTGTATCTAACAATAATATGGTTGAAGTAATTGTTTCCTACAGTAGTGAGTATGTTTTATAACAAAATGTTGGAGTTCATCTCTTTTATGTTATCCCAGAACTTTGCAAGGATTAGTACAAGGTTTCTCAACCTTGACACTATTGACATTTGGGGCCACATAACTCTTTATTGTTGAGGGACTATCCTGTGCACTGTAGGATGTTTAGCAGACTTTCTGGCCTCTACCCACTAAATGTCAGTATAATTTCCCATATATGATAACAATCAAAAGTATCTCCAGACACTTACCAGATGTCCCTTGGGTGATATAATCACCCCAGTTGAGAACTACTGGGTTAAGGATAGGATATAGAACATCTCACCAAATTAGAAAACTATTTTCTCTAAGCCTCTGGTTAGAGGCAATTGTATCGTGCTGAAGTCAGGGCTTTCACTGTACCCATCACCAGAATAGTGTACATAGTACTGAATAGGTAGATGTTTATCCCTCACCCTCTCTCATCTCCCACCTCCTTAGTTTCCAATATCCGTTACAGCTCTTTATGACCATATATATCCTTTGTTTAGCTCCCACTTATAAGTGAGAGAATATAGTATCTGTTTTTCCATTCCTGAGGTACTTTACTTAGGATAATTGTATACATTTCCATCCTAGTTGTTGCAGAAGACATTATTTCATCCCTTTTTATAGCTGAGTAGTACTCCATGATGTGTGTGTGTGTGTGTGTGTGTGTCCCCCACACCACATTTTCCTTATCCAGTTATCAGTTGATGGACACTTAGAGTGATTCCATATCTTTGCAATTGTAAATTGCGCTATGATAAACATTCTGGTGCAAGTGTCTTTTTAATAAAATGACTTCTTTTCCTTTGGGTAGATACCCAGTAGTGGGATTGCTGGGTCAAATGGTAGGTCCACTTTTATTTCTTTGAAGAATCTCCATGTTTATTTCCACAGTGGTTATGCAAGTTTACATTCCCACCAACAGTGTATAAACATTCCCTTTTCACCACAACCATGCCAACATCTATTGTTTTTTGACTTTATTTTTTTTACCTGCATTCACATGTTTATTATAGCACAATTCACAGTTGAAAAGATATGGAATCAATCCAAGTGCCCATCAACCGACAAGTGAATTAAGAAAATGTGGCATGTTTGTGTGTGTATGCATATATGTATACAAACATACACAAACACACACACACCATGGAGTACTACCCAGCAATAAGAAAGAATGAAATAATGTCTTTTGCAGCAACTTGGATGGAACTGGAGGCTATTGTCACTGACAGAAAAATAAATGCCACATGTTCCCTCAAGTGGGAGCTAAACTATGGCTACACAAGGGCACACAGAGTGGTATAACAGACATTGGAGACTCAAAAGTGGAGGGTGGGAGTTGAAAAATTACCTATGGGGTACAATGGATACTACTTAGGCTATGGATACACCAAAAGCCCAGACTCTACCACTATACAACATATACATGTAACAGAATTCAACTTGTGCCCCCTAAATTTATTAATATAAAAAATTAATTCAAAATACAATTTATCATCACTGTAGTGGAAAGGAATTCCTCAAAAACTGATTCATGTGATTAACTGTACACCTCGGTAAATTCACTGTTTTTTGACTTTTTAATAATAGCAATTCTGACAGGGGTAAGGTGGTATCTCATTGTGGATTTAATTTGCATTTCCCTGATAATTATTGATGTTGAGCATTTTTGAATATGTTTTTTGGCCATTTGTCTATCTTCTTTTGAGAACAATCTGTTCATGTCTTTTGAAGAAAGGATGCCTTATTCAATAAATGGTGCACAGAAAGCTGGATAGTCACATGCAGAAGAATGAAACTGTATCCCTATCTCTCACTGTATACAAAAATTAACTCAAGATGGGTTAAAGACTTAAATGTAAGACCTGGAACCATAAAAATACTAGAAGAAAACACAGGAAAAATTCTTCTAGACATTGGCCTAGGCAAAGAATTTATGAGTAAGACACCACAAACAAATACAGCAACAACAAAAATAAATAAATGGGACTTAATTAAACTAAAAAGTTTCTGCACAGCAAAGGAAATAATCAACAGAATAAATAGGCAACCTACAGAATGGGAGAAAATATTTATAAACTATACATCCAACAAAGGGCTAATATCCAGAATCTATAATGAATTCAAACAAATCAGCAAGAAAAAGCAAATAAGGACCTATTAAACCCATCCATGCTCTTCTGTTTAAAATCTCTTCTTTAGACAACATTTATAAATAATAGATTGGAATGAAAATAAAGAAGAAATTGTGAAGATTAAAGAAAATGTGTATTCTTTAGGCACTTAACATGTTAAATTCTTTTACAAAACTCCACGGCACATCAAGGATTCATTTAAACTGCCAATCAAGTCACATCCTGCACATCTGCAGATGTGTAAATCCTGTTCTTCACACAATTCTATGGAAAGTCCATGTCAGGCTATTATTTTTTTCCTTGACATTCATATTAATTTAATGTTCAACTTTAAGAACATATGTCCCAGAAGCCGGAAATCTGAATGTAACACTTTCAATGACAAGCAATTTTGCAGTAAATCTAGGTATGTCCATACAAATAAAACAAAGAGGAGAGCTGTGTTATTTGGAAGATACTTGGAAGATGCCAGTCACTCCTTTAAAATCAACTGTACTCCCTGTCCCCTGGAATGATATTTTAAATCAATACTCTTAAATTTCCAGCTACTTACAAAATATCTTCAACCATATCATATATGTTGACTGTATCTTCAACACAAGCATATTACAATCAATCTCTGCATAATGGAATTAACATTTCCCCAAACTCAAACCCAAACCTCTCTTGTTCTGATAGCCTTGTTTCTACTAATGACAGCTCCATATTATCTTTTTATTATTTCAGCGTATTATGGGGGTACAAATGTTCAAGTTACATATATTGTCTTTGACCCACCCAAGTCAGAGCTTCAAGCATGTCCATCCCCCAAACGGTGCACATAGAACCCATTAGATGTGAATATACCTATCCCCTCCTCCCTACTCCCATCTGCCCGAAATCAGATGAATGTTACTATTATATGTGCACATAAGTGTTGATACATGAGTGGATGAACAAAATGTGTTATATGTATACCACGGAGTTCTACTCAGCCACAAAAAACAATGGTGATCTAGCATCTCTTGTATTATCCTGGATGGAGCTAGAGCTTATTCTTCTAAGTGAAGTATCACAAGAATGGAAAAACAAGCACCGCATGTATGCACCATCAAATTGGTATTAACTGATCAACACTTTAGTGCACATATAGTGGTAACATTCATCGGGTGTCCGGCAGATGGAAGGGGGAGGAGGGGATGGGTATATTCACACCTAATGGGTGCAGTGCACACCATCTGGGTTATGGACATGCTTGAAGCTCTGTCTCAGGTGGGGCAAAGGCAATATATGTAGCCTGACCATTTGTACCCCTGTAATATGCTGAAATTAAAAAAAGAATAAGATATTAAAAAAAGAAGAACTTGTCTTCAGATTTCAAATTTTTTAAATAAAAAATAAAAACAAAAATAATGGTCTCCATGTAGTTGCTCCTGAAATATACTTAGATATTAATATTATAGTTCAGTTAATTTTATCATTGGCATCATTTAGGACTATACACTTTTTTCTCATGAGAAGAATTATACACTTTTAACATTTTAAAGTTTTCTGATCTGGACTTTTACAGAAAAGATGGCTCATAAAAGATAATTCTATATTATCCTTTTTCTTATTGTTATATGATGTGTTTTAGAACAGCAGTACCCATTATTTTTGATACCAGGGACCAGTTTCATGGAAAGTGATTTTTCCATAGACAGGGGAGGGGGTGCTTTCAGGATGTTTCAAGCACATTACATTTATTGTGCACTTTATTTGTATCATTATTACATTGTAATATACAATGAAGTAATTACATGACTCACCGTAATGCAAAATCTAATGCCGCCAGTGATCTGACAGGAGGCGGAGCTCAGGCGGTGAGAGGAGCTATGGAGAACGGCTATAAATACAGATGAACCTTTGCTCATCAGCCACTCACCTCCTGCTGTGTGGCCTGGTTCCTAACAGGCCACAGATGGGTACCAGACCATGGCCTGGGGGTTGGGGACCGCAGTTTTACAAGAAAAAGCATTAGGAAATAATAGCAATACAACAACAACAAAAAGCTACTGCTTTTTGAGCAATTATTACAGATGGTCATCAGGCTAAATGCTTTCCAAATGTTTTTCATTCTCACAATTGTCCTTTTTGGTTATACATTATTATTTCCATTGTATGAAGGAAAAACAAAACATAACAAAAGAAACTAACACACAACTTTTAAGTAGCTTATCCAAGGTCACAGATCTAGCTCACAAGTTAAGAACTGTGAGCTCTAGTTCCAGATTTGCCATTGACTTGCTAAGGTGAGTTAAGCAATTTTATTTCTGTATCTATATTTCTTGGTCTCAAAAATGAAAAAGAGACATCATTTTGTTTCCCTTGCAGTTCTAATATTTATAAATGTGATTACTGAAAAAACTATTATAAAATTCATCATGATGAGCCCATTCTACTCTTTATCAACTAGATAATTAATCAGTTCTTCTTTATGTCTGAGTGAAATCTTTCTCTATTTCATCTAAACCCATTTCTTTTTATTTGATCCTCTACATAGAAAACAGTGTTCCACTCAAAACCAATAATTAATTCACTCTTTTGATTCCATTTTTTGAATAGGCAAAAACTTTAGCCTTTTAATACCACTGGATTCCTTTTTTCAGTATTTTTTTTAATTCTTTGGCATACTCTTCAATTTATTCATATCCTTTATTAAAATATAGACTCAAATTAAACCTACAACTCTAATAACAGTTTTAGCTAAGGAACTAAAGCCAAATACCTTTATAAAGAAAGAATGATTTCTTAATGCCTTGATATCATTGTATTTTTAACACATTCCAGAATCATGTGGATTTTATTCTTATTATACTGCTGGTACGGTTTAAGGATGACTCTGTGTTGTCTTTGTTTAATTTAAAAAGAATTTCAGTACTTGTAACTAGTTATTTTTCTCTTGCTACCTTATTTTGAGGTTATGAATATCTTTTCGTATTTTTCCTCATTTAATTTTATTCCTTTTTAAAAAAATTTTTGGTAGATATGGAGTTTTGTTATACTGCTCAGGGTGGTTTCTAACTCCTGGCCTCAAGTGATCCTCCTGCCTCAGCCTCCCAAAGTGTCAGGATTACATGCGTGAGCCAGCACACCTGGTCAATTTTATTCATTCTTGAATAGGTTTCCCCTTCTAATTGTTCAAGTACATTTTATTCTAAAAATGATAATTATACTTTATTTCCTTTATATAGTTATTTTCCCTCTGTGCAACAGATGTAATTTAATTTTTATTTATACATAATAATTGTGCATATTTATGGGATACATGTGATATTTTGATACATGCATATAGCATATAATGATCAAATCAGGATATCTAAGATATCCATCACCTCCAGAACTTACATTTCTATGTGTTTGAAACATTTCAAGACTTTTTTTCTAGATATTTTGAAATATACAATACATTGGCGTTAACTATAGTCACCTTGCTGTTCTTCCAAACACTAGAATGTATTTTCCTTCTATTTAATGGTATGTTTGTACCCATTAACCAGCCTCTCATCTTTCCTCCCCACTTTCCAGCTTCTGGTAACCACCATTCTACTCTCTACTTCCATCAGATCCACTTTTTTAGCTCCCACATAGGAGTGACAGCATGCAATATTTATCTTTCTGTGCCTGGCTTACTGCAATTAACGTAATAACCTCTAGTTCCATCCACATTGCTGCAAATGACAGGATTTCATTCCTTTTAATGGCTGAATAGTATTCCTTTGTGTGTGTATACACATACTCACACACACACACACACACACACACATATATACACCGCATTTTCTTTATCCATTCATCCCTTGATGGATACTTAGGTTAGTTCCATATCTTGGCTATTACAAATAGTGATGTAATAAACATGGGTGTGCAGGTATCTGTTCAATATAATGATTTCCTTTCTGTTGAACATATACTCAGCAGTGGGATTGCTGGATCATATGGCAGATTTATTTTAATTTTTTGAGGAACCTCCATACTGTTTTTCATAGTGGCTGTACTACTTTACATTCCCACCAAGAGTAGTACTAGAGTTCTCCCTTCTCTTTATCCTCACCAGCATCTGTTGTTTTAGTCATTCTAACTGGAGTGAGATAATATCTCATTGTGGTTTTGATTTATATTTCCCTGATGATTAGTAACGTTGACGATTTTTTCATATGCTTGTTGGCTCTTTGTATGTCTTCTTGGGAAAAATGCCTATTCAGATCATTTTCCTGTTTTTTAATGAAATAATTTGGTTTTTGTTTTTTGCCTTTTTTTTTTTTTGCTGTTGAGTTGTTTGAGCTCCTTATATAATCTGGTTATTATTAGCATGTAGAATATTATATTAATTGGAGCCATATGAAATTGGGCTTTTTTGCCATTTTTGACCTACATTAATGATACATAGTCGCATTTAATATAATAGGATTAATTATACATTCTAAATGTCCTAAAAGTAGTATATTTACAGCTCTTACATTTATCAGGGGATTGTATTTGCTATCAAACAATCTCTGAACTAGTCTCAACTTTTATTTTTATTGCCCACCTGTATACTTCACCTCTTTTTGCCATTACGAAGCCTAATTTCACTGGGCATAAACCAGTCTTTGCAATTCAAGTCTTCAACAATTTATTGAGTTTTAATACATGTAAAATTCCATTTCAGCCCTTTCTGATGAATATGGATGTTGAGATAGGACCTATAAGTGTCTGATGTGTCTCAGATGATGAGATCTTGTGGCTCTGATACTCAAAAAACTGCTCTCTCTCCCATACCGCTTCCCCTTTGTTTCTTAATGACACAGCTGTGCAAATTTTACCTGTTGTCATATTTGCTGTCACTTCTTCTCTTTTGGTTCCAGGCATCATTAGTTCTTTGAGGTTAGAGATAACGGCATTGTATTCTTTGTATCTCTCTCAGTACCTGTTACATACAGAGCAGGTATCCAATAAAAGGTCATGCAGTGAATGCAAATAACTCTGATAATCTTAGTGTTGTCACCAGGCGGTGATATTTTGGCATAACAGTGAAGTTTCTACAATAGGTGTGTCTTAAAGTGTCAAATAATTTAAAGAAGTAGTCCCAGGGAAGTGTAGTAAGAGACAATGGAAGCCAAGGAAAGGCAAAAATCTCTCAGAGGATGGCTTCAGCATGATTCTCCTGGGGACCTGTGGAGAGTGAGTTATACCTCTGAGTTATTCTTACACCAGACAAGGAAATTGAATTTTCATATTCCTACACTGTACAGTCATTGGCTTAAGGGCCCGATCTGGGGGGTGGGCACATTAGTGCCCAGATGCTTCAAAATCTCCATCTGCTGGCAAAAGTTGCTTCAGTAGCTTGAGGAAAGAAGAGCTGTGCACTAGTTCTGGTGCTTTGAAGGGAAAGAGATGTAGATAGTGGGAAAAGGGATTTCAGAGGATCTGGCAGGAATATGAAATTAACAGCCATAAGGTATCTAATAAACTGATTATATGGAGGGCTTTTTTGCTACTTTGTATGTTGATGATAGAAAAAAAAAACCCAACAACAATCAATAACTACAACTTTAAGGAGTGTATAGAAACTTAATTTGGAAGGTGATCCTAAAACTAAAGTGATAGTGAGCAAATGCTATTCACTTCCTATGTCTTATTGGATGATGGTTCAAATCCCACAGTTGCCATGCCCTTCTTCCTGCCTTCTTGAATAAATAATCTGGAGTACAATGGTGGAGAACAGGGACTGACAGTCAGAAAGGCATTTAAAGCTCTCAACAATGACCACTGGCAAATCAGCACAGATAAAGTCAATTATTTTTCTTTTTGTGTCATGGCACAAAAAGAAAGGTTTGCCAACATGAAATCAAATTTTAGATTAGGTATGCTCAAAACTAGGAGGACAAAACTTTATAGAAGGACTCAATACTCACCTACTAACTAGCCTTTTTTGAAGACTTTAGTTTCAAAGAACTCTCATATGTGTTTATAATGACTTTTGGACAAACTGTTACATGTTACATGTGAGTTCTAGCTGGGTCTCATTGTAATAGCTGCCAGCTCCTGCTGGTTTCTGAGAACTAAAGTTTTAAAGGATTATTCAAATAAAGCAGAGACCCAACTTAGAATCTCCCATTCAATATCCTGTGGCTTTAACAGGAACTATTAAGTATGTCAGAAGACAAAGAGTCAATATAAAGCACATAAAACTTTACAAGATTTTTTTCCTTGAGAAATACAGTCTTCTTCCTTTAAATAAAGGACTCTGGGAAGACTCTTGGCAGCTTCAACAACATATAAAAATACTCATTTTGCCAACACTGTGAACTTGTGTTGACCCGAATCACAATGACCCATAATCTTTTGTCATATGGAAATTTAATCTCTATTATCTACAACTACAAACAATATAATTCCATTATATAAATTAATTTTATTGACAAATGTGAGGTGTTTACTCATTAAAGACAGAAAAGCTTTTTCACGAAGATGTAAGCCAGATAAAATTAATTATTCTAAAGTAGAAGGCAATAATCCATCTTTATTGTATACTCTTTAAGACAAATTATTGCATTTTGCTTTCTCATATATCCTTTTCAATATTTGTCTTTCCCTTCCCCAATTTCATAAATTTCTATATTCAGAGACCATTCTTAGAATTAATTTATTAAATATACCATCAGTTTGACCTTAAAAAACTATTTTAAGTGTCCAGCAAGTCTCATTTTAAAAGTAAACCCCAAATAAAAAGTGACGCAGTTTTATTGTGGTATTCTATAACCAGGAATGATTCTCGGAATTTCTACAATATGTTAGTTATATAATAAAATTAATTTTTATAGCATAAGTATAGACTCTGGGAATTTTAGATCGGAAAATATATAGTATCTGAGCAATCACATAGCTTAGATCACTTATCTTATACTAAGAAATCTGGAGTCCAGAATGATTTAGAGAATAAAAGCTTAAAATGTGGACTATTTCTGAAAGATATTTTTAATAGCAAATTGCTCATAGAATTGATACATTATTTCAGCTATGACTATATAATTTTAATCCAATCATGTAAAGTAAATATTTTTAATATTGTAATAAAATGCATTACTACTGATATATTTCTATATAATGAAATGGTGTACAATAGATGATAGATATGATTGAAATAGGTGTATTGTATTTTTTTGTTGTTGCTTTAGTTTGTTTTAGTTAACGGGATTTAGTTTTAGAGTGAACTTCCCAAAGAACATGAATGACATTCAGGGTGGTGTAGCTCTAATGACCTAGTTACCTTATCACCCATTCAAGAGAAGAGACCTAGTGTTTTACAATCTAGGGATACAGCATTTTGCCAGGACTATTACCTGTCTCTATTCCTCCTTATTGTTTCTGCTTTTGCCACCACTCCACCACTCTACTCTTACCTTTATTGCAAGGTCTATACTGACTCACTGGTTCTGCTTACTGATGTGCGTGTGTGTGTGTTTGTATGTGTATTTAATTTCTGTCTTTGCTACAAACTGCTATGTCATTCCCAAATTTACCCACACAGAAGACTTGATTGCTTCCTTTATTCATCGCTAAATATAAAGGCTCTGCCATTAGCCCAACTTAAGGGCAGTAGCCAACCTATAGATATCTACCTCTAAGACAGTACCCTAAGTTCAGTAATCCTTGGTCAGAGAAGCTCTTACTTTTTCTCTAGCATTATCTTGGGTCTGACCTTCAGCAAAGCCATCCCTAATGACTTCATCCCCCCCACCCCGGGGTATGTTTCTAGGTGAATAAGAATGCAGATTTTACCTCCGGATCCACCTATACAATCACCTAAAACTGACTAAATCAAGTTTATTTTTGTATATTTCAAATATATTATTATCTCAAAATGTATCTCCACTTGCTTGGGAACACCTGAAATTCCTTTATTATGGGACACAGCTTTTCACTTAACAATTGAAAGCATTAAGGTGCCAATTCTTGGCTGAGGTAATGCAGGGAGGTCAATTAGCCCATTGTTCAACTACCCTAAATGCTTGAGTTTTGACACTTTCCAGTTTCAGAGAGAAATTGGACGCTGGGCATTGGATGGGCAGAAAAATGGAGAAGGGGATAGATAGCCTGTGAAGTATAGGAAAAAATGTTGAAAAAAGAAGGCCAGGCCTCAGTGGCCTTAATTTTCAGTACTTAAGAGGGTTTTTTTTATTATTATTGTTTACTTCCAACTTTGCACAAAAGGAGAGACATGATTTACGCAGTGTTTTTATTATTTCTTCTCACACACATTCATACCCATGCTTACTTTAATACTTCTACTAAGATCCTGCATGACTGCCAACAATGGTTGACTTGCTTTATGACGTTTATTTTTCCTAACTCAACTATATTTTAGAGTGGTTTTATTATCCTGGGACTTGCAGGACAGGAGCAAACTTTCACAATCCTGCCATAGAGATATGTCATCTCTTAGGCTTTCTGCCATTATTTAGTCTACAGGGACCCTAACTAACTCTTCTTCTTATAGGTCATTGTGATGGACCTCTACAGTAATGACTTTCTGCAGTAGGATCTAGGAAGAAAGAAGTAAATGGCACCCTAAATGCCCAACTAAGGTGCCAGGGATGGAGAGGGACAGGTTTTTACTACCCCAGGAAATTTTTCTGGAGTCTCTTTGATCTGATACAAAATAAAAGATACATCTTCATTTCCTTACCACTGAACATGCTTGGGAGACCTCTTGAGATATTTTAGAAATATACTGCATTACGTTGTTCTAGCTAGATCTATTTATTGGATAAAGCAAAAAGCCTGTTTGTTTTGGTGGGGCCCAAAGCAAAGAAAGCATCTCTAGTTGGTCCAAGGTACAGGATTCAAGTAGCAATAAAACACTGCTGATATCTGGCTTCCTAGAAATATTTGCTCCCCTTAATTTCCCTTCCATTACACTTTTTTTGTCTTCCTCTCATACGTCTAGCCATCTGTTCCCTGCCCTCTTCAATTACAAATCCTCCTCTACATAGCTATTAATATTTGAGTTCATCAGGTTTAGTTCTAGACTCCTTTTCCTTCCATCCTACATTCAAACTGGGCAATTTTACATGGCTTCATTTGTCATAAATACCATGATGACATGTTCATTTACCTCTTTAGCTTGGGACTCTGAGCTCCAGATCCATATACTTTGTATTATGGCACAATAAAGATAACATAAAATTTACCATTTTAATCATTTTGAAGTATATAGTTCAGTATTATTAAGTTCATTCACATTATTACACAACCTCAATGAGCAACATCCATTTCCAGAATTTTTTCATCTTCCCAAACTGAAACTTCATACCCATTAAACAACAACTCCCCTCCTGCCCCTGGCAACCACCATCCTAATTTCTGTCTGTATGAATTTGCCTATTCTGGGTTCTTCATGTAAGGTGGAGTCATACAATATTTGCTCTCTTGTGTCTGGCTTGTTTCACTTAGCATAATATTTTGAAGGTTCTTCCATGTTGGAGCATCAGAATTTCATTTCTGTTTAAGGCTGAATAATATTCCACTGCATATATGTAACACACTTTGTCTATTTATTCACCTGTCAATGGACATTTAGGTTGTTTACACCTTTTAGCTATTGTGAATAATGCTGCTATAAACATTTGTGTACAAATATCTGTTCAAGTCCCTGATTTCATTTCTTTTGAGTACATACCCAGAACTGGAATTGCTAGATCACATGGTAATCCTGTTTAGTTTCTTGAGGAACCACCATATCATGTACTTTTGATATATTTACACATCCTTTGTACTTTAATGTGACATAGATACATAGACATATAAAATAAAATGTTTTGTCTTTCCCCCAAAACACAGTCCTTCATTACTGTTCTCTTGAAGAATGGCACTGTCAACTAGGCAGATATACAAGCCAAAAAATAAGAAGTCACCCTTGATATAACCCTCTTTCTCACCTTTCATATCATTGTCTTATAAGTAGTTTTAACCCTGAAATATTTCTTGAACACATTTATTTATATTTCTGTCACCACTTGTCTAGAAATAATTCTCACTGCCATTCATCTGATTATTTTAACAGCCTCTTAATGAGTTTATGTATGTCCATTCTTACCTCCTTATAAACACTGCTCCATAGTATGGTCAGAAAGTTCACATATCATCATGTCACCCCGATGGGGAAAAATATTCAATAGTTTCATAGTGTTAGAATAAAGACTGCAATTTTTAACATGGCTTACAAGGCACTGCATGATCTGGTCTCCACTTTCCAAACTTTATCTCTCATAAACCCTGCATTATTTTCTCACCTCCCATCGTAGTGATCTTCCCTGGATGTTTAATTAATTATCTCCTACCTGGAACAGGACCAAGGTGAATGATATTCACACCACCTAGCAACTTACCCCCCATTTCTCATCACCACATGGAAGCTACCCTTCACCTCTAAGATCAGGTTAAACTCCTCTCTCGGGCTATCATTAATACATTTCTCCTTTTATTAACTTATCATAGAGATATTTCCACATTTGTTTCTTTGGATTTTTGATTAAAATCTATCTTCCCCATTAGAAAACAGTTCTCAGGAGGACATCAACCATGTCTTCTTTGTAGCATATTTCCTGGCACAAAGCAGACATTGAGTGTTCGTCGGATGAAGGAATGAATCAGTTTATGTCTCTGTGCTCCTCGCCAGAATTCAAGCACCTTTCTCAAGGAAGGATCAGTTATTGGTTTATTCATGTTGGTATTCCCAACGTCTACTGTATTTAGGGATCATTCATGTCTGCTAAACTGAGCACCATAATTCCAAGTTCAGCAGGGTCTTTAAAATTTGCCCGGAGCATACCCTTGTCCACAGTTATGTTTCTGCTCCTCTCTTAAAAAAAAAAAATCCTGCAAACTGTGCCTCCTTTCCTTTGTAGAGTAGTTGGCTCACTCTTTTTTTCCTAGAGTAAGAGGACAGTATTTTGTTTAGGAAATAAATTAAGACAAGCAGAGAAAAGTCTGGAGAGAGGTGGTAAAGAGAGGCAGTCTAGGCAAACTTGTCTCAGCGGGAATGCAAACTACTTTTGGTTGTCTCCGTTTGTTGAAATGGAGAAAAATGCATTCACAAAATCAATAGATGAATACTGAATGCCTTGAGCTACAATGATTTTTTCTAGTTAAGAAAATACATCTACAACAGCAGCAACAGTTAGAGTCATTGCCTCATTAACGTTATGGTAATCTACTCTCCTTCTCCAAGTCCCATAAACATTCTATACTGACCAAACTGAAGAACCAAATAGTGATGTGCTGACAATTAGCACCCCTGCTTATTTTGATTCATTGATGGTGGTTCTAATCTCTGCTATTTCTCCAGGGACATCTTATTCACTATTTCGGCAGGAAGGAGGAGGTGCAAAGGCTTCTATTTGAAATTTTATAAGATACAACAGACCATTGTTAAGATCCTAATATAGGCCGGGCACGCTGGCTCACGCCTGTAATCCTAGCACTCTGGGAGGCCGAGGCGGGAGGATCGCTCAAAGCCAAGAGTTCGAAACCAGCCTGAGCAAGGGCGAGACCCTGTCTCTACTAAAAATAAAAAGAAATTAATTGGCCAACTAAAAATATATAGAAAAAATTAGGCAGGCATGGTGGTGCATGCCTGTAGTCCCAGCTACTCGGGAGGCTGAGGCAGGAAGATTGCTTGAGCCCAGGAGTTTGAGGTTGCTGCGAGCTAGGCTGATGCCACGGCACTCTATCGCTGGCAAGAGAGTGAGACTCTGTCTCAAAAAAAAAAAAGATCCTAAGATAGTATGAGTAGGCATGCATTCGTACATGCATACACAGATACTTACATATACTTCTATCTAGGACCATATACATTCATGTTGAAACTTCCTATGAAATCTCAGCACTTTATATTTTGATTCTAGACTATAGTGACAACTATGTCTTCAAAAATTAGTGTTAATTGATCTGTCACCTGAAATATTTGGATTTTCCTACCTCAGCACGTAGTGATTCTCAGTCATCTGAGAAGCCTAAGAAAGAAATACAGAGTACTCAATTGTGGTGAGACTTCAATAGAATTGCAGGCTGATTGCTCTGGGCTCAGGAACTGACTCAAGATTAGTAATGGGGTGATAAACGGTGACTCTCTTTCATATTGGCTGGAGGCAAGACTAAAGTTTTCTTTTGTTTTGTTCTGCATTTAATTACGGAAATTAGAAGATGGCCAAATAGAAACCTCCAGCAATGTCCTTCTGCATGAACACCAATTTCCCAACTATCCACACAAGCAAGTACCTTCAAAACCAGCAAAAAATCAGGTGAGCAATCCTACTACTTGGTTTTAACATTATATCAAGGAAAGAGACATTGAAGAGGGCAGGAAAGACAGTCTTGCATTGTCTATCCCACCTCTCCCCCATCCCCTGGCAGTGCCATGCCCGCAACCCAAGTGGAGAGAGAATCTATGTGCCCAGGGGAGAGTGAAGTGATTAAGGGACTATGCACTGAAACCCAGAGCTGCCCTGGCACAGGGGAACACAGCACAGGGCAGAATTCTGCCAGTTCCCACAGAGGGATCATTTTGATCAGCCCAGCCAGAGGGAAATCCTCCACCAAGAAACCCCAGCATCAGCTAGCCCCACCAAGGGCTGACAAAAAGCAGACTGAGAACTGGACTAAATTCATAAGACAGTGGGGGCCACAAAGGCTGCAGTCCTTGAGCAATTCCTACGGCTATGCTGGCTCAGAGCCAGTAAACTTGGGGTGTACATGACCCAGTGAGACAACAGTGGTGGTGGCCAAGCCAAAGTCTGTGTCACCCCCACCCCAACTATAGGCAATGCAGCTCAGAAAATCTTCTTCCAACTTGGGGAAAGAAAAGGGATAATTTCAGAGGATTTGTTTTGTAGCTTGTGTACCAGCTCAGCCACAGTAAAATAAAGTACCAAGGAGACTCCTGGGAGGCCGAGGTGGGCGGATCCTTAGAGCTCAGGAGTTCGAGACCAGCCTGAGCAAGAGCGAGACTCCTGTCTCTACTAAAAATAGAAGCATTAATTGGCCAACTAAAAATATATAGAAAAAATTAGCCGGGCATGGTGGTGTACGCCTGTAGTCCCAGTTACTTGGGAGGCTGAGACAGGAGGATCACTCGAGCCCAGGAGTTTGAGGTTGCTGTGAGCTAGGCTGATGCCATGGCACTCTGGCCCGGGCAACACAGTGAGAGAAAGAAAGAAAGAAAGAGAGAAAGAGAGAAAGAGAGAAAGAGAGAGAGAGAGAGAGAGAGAGAGAGAGAGAGAGAGAGAGAGAAAGAAAGAAAGAAAGAAAGAAAGAAAGAAAGAAAGAAAGAAAGAAAGAAAGAAAGAAAGAGAAAAAAGAGGAAGAAGGGAAAGAAGGGAAAGAAGGGAAAAAGGAAAGAAAGAAAGAAATCCTAGAACTAATAAGTCAGTTCCTCAAGGTCACAGGATATGATATAAACGTACAAAATTGGCCAGGCATGGTGGCTCACTACTGTAATCCCAGCATTATGGGAGGCCAAGGTGGGAAGATCACTTGAGATGCTGGGAGTTTGAGACCAGACTGGGCAACATAGTGAGACCCCTATCTCTACAAAAAAATTAAAAATTAGTCAGATGTGGTGCCACGAGACTGTAGTCAGCTACTCCAGACACTGAACTGGGAGGATTGCTTGAGTCCAGGTGTTCAAGGTTATGGTAAGCTAGGACCATAGCACTGTACCCCAGCCTGGGCAACAGAGCAAGACCCAATTTCTAAAAAAAATTAATAAACAAATAAAAATAAACATACAAAATCTATTGTATTTCTATATATCAGCAATGAATACATGGACACCAAAATTTACAATAAGATACCATATACAATTGCTCAAGAAAATGAAATACATAGATGTAAATTTGACAAAACACATATAGGAGTTATGTGTGGAAAACTACAAAATACTGATTAAAAAAATAAAAGAAAATCTAAACAAATGGAGAGAAAGTCTGTGTTCATGGATTGGAAGACTCGACATAGAAAAGATATCAATTCTCCCTAAAAAAAAAAAAAAAAAGAATTTTTTTTTTTTTTGAGACAGGCTATCTCTCTGTCACCCAGGCTACAGTGCAGTGGTGCAATCAGAGCTCACTGCAACCTGAAACTCCAGGGCTCAAGTGATCCATCTTTTCCAAACTGATATACAAGTTGAATATAGTTCTATAATTCCTATCAAAATTCTAGCAAGATGGTTTTTAAATTTTTTTTTTTTTTTTTGAGACAGAGTCTCACTCTGTTGCCTGGGCTAGAGTGAGTGCCGTGGCGTCAGCCTAGCTCACAGCAACCTCACACTCCTGGGCTCAAGCGATCGTTCTGCCTCAGCCTCCCAAGTAGCTGTGACTACAGGCATGTGCCACCATGCCCGGCTAATTTTGACTGCCTTCTATACTGTGTCAATATTGTTTAAAGTGCTTAACATAATTGCATCCAACTTTGTATTAGTCAACTAGAAAACTATTAAAGTTTCAGCCATCTGCCCAACTAGCACATTGGATGCATAATCTCTACTAAATTAATACATGTAAAATAATCAATCTGATGTAAAAATATATTACACCTCTCTTGATCCAGCATTTTCACCATCTATATCCATGATTATTTGCCACATTTTTTACAACATTTTTTAGCCGACTCTCTCAAATACTTTTGCCTGAATGTTTCTTTTCACTATTTTTGCTCTACACTTTACTATCTTTCTCCACCAGGTTGTGTTGAATTTGGATGTTGATTCCTAGTCAAGTAACAATTGTGACAAAATGGGACATGTTATCTTCCTCAGCCAAGAGATAGGGTACTGCTTATGGAGGCATAGCTGACATAGTGGAATTTTGGACGGTATTTTTGGATATTCCAAGTCTTCTATGTCTTCTGAATCTAACCATTACATTTACTAAACTATTACTCTTTTTCAGATCAAGTTTCTAAATTTCACAATCTTAAAGTTTGACTTCAAATGATAAAAAAATAGTACTTGGAACAAGAAGGAATCACATGGAATATTAAAAAAAAAAAACAATTCCATTTTTGTCCTCCTCAGTACCTATAAGTGAGGGTGGTTCTCTTTCCTCTAGATGTTAAAAAGTGAAGGTCCCTTGGTTTCTCCTCTTAAGAAGCATAAAATCTTATATTCACTGTAAGTCAATTTAAATTTTGTAACTGAAAGCATTCAGTCCAAAAAATTGTTTGATCTTTTCATCTCAATTTGAAGATAAATCTTCTTTGACCTTTCTGCAGCCAGAGCCTGCTGCATGCAGGTGGGAACCTGTAGTTTGCAAAAGGAAGTATGGGTGGCAGCATTTGCTCTCCCTGCCTAACAGTTCTACTCCTCCTTCAGATTCCTGAATCCTTACTAATGTCAAAGCATTGGAAGAGATGAACAGTAAGTGAAATGGGAAAATTCTTCCCTGATTCGCATTATTGTACAATGGCTGCATGCTCTCTGAACCTGAACATGAGAAAGTCAGTGTGTATATGGGTTTTTCAGAGGTACTATTGCTGGGCTATCTCTCCATCAGTAGAAGTGATACATTCCATTCCTTCAGCTTCTATTCCCTACCTTAGGCCCTAGTTTTCTAGTATTTTGCTATTTCTAATTTTGTCTAATCAGAAAAAGCCCATATAATTAATAATTATTGTTTTTGGTCAATGTAAGTTATATTTTTACTGGAAATAGGCAGGCAGAAGGGCATAATAAATAAAATAAATGCCATCTATTGAAAATAATAAATGCTTAGAAATAAGATAAGTTACACACAGAGATATATATATATATATATATTTTTTTTTTTGAGACAGAGTCTTACTCTGTTGCCCGGGCTAGAGTGCCGTGGCGCCAGCCTAGCTCACAGCAACCTCAAACTCCTGAGCTCAAGCGATCCTATTGCCTCAGCCTCCCGAGTAGCTGGGACTACAGGCATGTGCCACCATGCCTGGCTAATTTTTTCTATATATTTTTAGTTGTTCGGCTAATTTCTTTCTAGTTTTAGTAGAGACGGGGTCTCGCTCTTGCTCAGGCTGATCTCGAACTCCTGAGCTCAAACGATCCTCCCGCCTCAGCTTTCAGAGTGCTAGGATTACAGGCATGAGCCACTGTGCCCAGCCCATTACATTTGTCTTTTTCACTGAGTCTTACTTTTCTCCTTCCTACTATCTCCCAATAGTGAGGGAAGCAAAAAAAAAATCTAAAGACCATGAACAGACATAGATCGAGGAGTATTATAACATTGGGGCCGGTGTGTGCTGTTAGAATACATGGCAGAACCTTTGCAAATATTAAACCTACAACATGGGTGCATGCACGCTCACACACACACACACACACACACACACATGCATTACCCAGTACCATGAGATCACCTGAACGAGTAATAAGAAAGGTCCAAGTCCAGAGTTATATCAACCCTGTATCATTTACCTAATGGTCTCTTAACACTCTTCCAACTTCCAAAACATCCATTTCCTTGTACCTCTATGAGACTCATTAACCATGGGGATGGGTAGATGGCAGATGGTAGAGAACAATGCCACCCTCACTGTAGCACTTATTCTCCCTTTATGTTTTTAGTAGACATGTCAGACACGCTAAAGGCCCAGGAGACCACACTCATTTTCTTACCTGCTGAAAATCTAAGTTTGAGACTTGCCAGGGGTTCCCTGCTGCTATGATCTGAATGTGTCCCCCAAATTCATGTGTTGGAAACCTAACCCTCAATGCAACAGTATTGAGAGGTGAGGCCAAGTGGAAAGTGTTTAGGTCACAAGAGCTCCACCCTCATGAATGGTTTACTGCTGCTATAAAAAAGGCTTGAGGGAGTGGGCTCTCCTGCTCTCTTCTGTCCTGTGAGGATACAACGTTCCTCCTGTCCGGAGGACACAACAATGAGGCACCATCTTGGAACCAGACACAGAACCTGCCGACACCCTGATCTTAAACTTCCTGGCCTTCGGAGCTGTGAGAGAATAAATTTCTGTTCTTTATAAATTATCCAGTCTGTGGTATTCTGTTATAGCAGCACAAAACGCACTAACACACCTGCCATTGCTGCCTATTCTCTTTTTAAAAGGCTATTTCTGGAATTCTTTATAGGCCCCAGAATTCCCAAAGTGGAAACAATAAACAACTTACCTTAAGTCCTAATCAATCTGAAAAGCAAAGGCAATGAATACATGGATACCTTCTCTCTTTGGAATTCCTCTTTCCATCTGACCCCTGGAATGTTGCCTTTATCTTCAGGATCAGAGAGATGTTAATGACATATTTTCTTTCAGATTCAAGCAGTTCTAGAGCCACAGTCTGTCTTTTAGCTTTAAAAACAAACCAAAGAGGGAATTTTTGTTATCCATTCCTTCCCACATCCTACTAAATGATAGAAAACAATAAAAAGCAATAAAAGAGCCATCAGCAAGTTATCAAAAGATGGAAAGTAGAATGGAGGCATAGTAATTTATTCAGCAGAGCAAAGGGCATGAAAACTTGGTATTCCCATCTGCAAATCAGGAATATGTTGAGAAGCAGCAGAAAAGCTCGGGGAGTGGTGACACCAGGCACCACAAAAAGTGCAAATAAGGGGCAATGCTGAAAACAGGAGAAACAGTTGAGAGTTGGCTGGGAAAGGTGGTTCGTGCCTGTAATCCTACCACTTTGGGAGGCCAAGGCAGGAGAATTACTTGAGGCCAGAAGTTCAAAACCAGCCTGAATAATATGGTGAGACCACTGTCTCTAAAAAAATTAAAAAATTAGCTGCACACGGTGATGCACACCTATAGTCCCAGTTACTCAGGAGAGTGAAGCAGAAGGATCGCTTGAACCCAGGAGTTTGAGGTTGCAGTGAGCTGTGATGACACTACTGCACTCTAGCTCTGGCAACACTCAAGCTCTTTCCAACAAGACCCTGTCTAAGGAAAAAAAATGTCAACAGAAGGTGCAAATGAACCTCCAGATCCTCACCCCCTTGCCAGTTGGCTTCCTCACTTCCACCCCATGGAAATGAGAAAAATGAAACTAGAGAAGCCCTGGTCTCTGGGGTCTGGGCAAAAGACTTCAGACAAAATGGAGGGCTGAGACACTGAAATGAAAACCAGGGAATTGGGAAGGCTGCATACTGAGCCATGAGACTTCCCTCAGCCCTCTTGCCCTGCAGGTCCCGAAACGCCAGCAACCAGGCGTAAACAATTCAGGCAGGAGAGTGGAGGCTCTTCCAGTGGAGAACCTGAACTGCCCAAGGAAAAACGACCTATAGTCATGGACATAAAGAGGTCACCTATCAAAAAGTTATTTGCCTCCTGATTAGCTTGTTTCTAATGATGCCCATTTATCAACAAGCTTGGCCAACACAAAATGTCCAGGGTTTTCTTTTTTAGGGCTCTCTTTTATGTGTAAATAATTAGCTAAGGATGCTCAGACATTTGAATAAAGCTTTTTACCATAAAAGAAAGAGAAGAAAAAGTATATACACATACATTTTTTAAAAGGATGGGGGACCCTGAAGATACAGAGACAATGATACAAAAGAAAAATTTTTAAATCTTATTGTTATTATCAAAGAGATATGAGAAACATTCAAACCTGTAATAACAATTACAGAATGCTATTTTTTAAAAGAGAGGATCATCCACAAAAAGGAGAAACGTTTAAACATTCTTTAAAAGATAGCAAAAATTAGAAGGGTAGAAGATAAAGTCAAAGAAATCTACCTGCCCCAACTAAAAAAAAAAGACGTACTGAAGAAAAATAGAAGAGAAAGAGATGGCAGTTGAGAAATCCAGGAGATA
>CAUYRT010052646.1:0-20051 GCA_963574885.1 Lepilemur ruficaudatus
AACGACCACCTGCCCAAAGCTCAGTGACCCCTGCCCCAAAGGAGCTCGGGGAGGAGCGGGCAGACCCTGCTGATCTGTGCTGACCCCACTTAGCCTCCCTCCTGACTCCCGTGGCTCCTGTGGCCTCTACATAGTCAAGACGCAGACACGCTGGGCTTCTGGGCCCCTCCCCTCCTCTTGGCTTCTCCTGGAGCCACGTGGAAGCGTGGCCGGTGGAGATGGATGTGGCCGGGGACAGGCACGGTCTCCAGCCTCCGCCTAAAACAGGTGGGAAACAGCGGGGAACAGGTGCGCACAGGAGCTCGGCACGCTCCACAGGGAGCCAGGCCCCCAGGAGTAAGAGGTGGTGCAGAGCCTGGGCGGGGCCCTGAGTCAGCATTACACACAGGGAACCATTGTGTCTCCACGGAGTCGGGGATCCCAGCCGCCCGCGCAGGAGTCTGGCCAGACCCAGCCTCCGTCCTGCCCCAGCTCCACGGGCCCCACCGTCCAGCCTGCGAGGAGGGCGGGAGGGTTTCGGGGGCTGCAGAATCCCCTCGGCTGCTCTAAAAGAGGCCAAGGGTGCTCCGGCGGCACAGTGAGCACCGTCAGCCCCACCCACACCTGCTCTGCTCTGAAGGCCGCGTCAGCCTCACTCCCGCCAGAGTCCTGCGTGTCCGGCCTGGGCCGTGGGAACTGGGGCTGTGTTTCCAGCAGCTTTAGGTCACCTGGGGACGCTCTGAGCCTGTGGAGCAGCCGCCCGGGGTTCCCGGGGCCGGCCGTGCCCCTCGCCGCTGCGTTCCACTCTGCCTGTCTGTGGGTCCCTCAGCACAGCCCCAAAGGTCACTGTCCCAGGAACAACCCCTCCCCTGCAGGGGACAGGAGGGGCGGAGGGAGGGCAGAGCCTGCTCATTCCCACATGCCTCAGTTTCCATGCGGTGGCCTTGAGCTCACTTAAGGACCTGCTCCCAGGTAATCGGTAAAATGATCGAGCTGATGAAACGTTTAAGAACTTGTGATCGTCATTTCAAAGGGATTCTGTGACCCAAAGACGTGAATGTCCGGTGCCAGCCTGGCCTGGGGTGTGGGGCTGAGGGGCCGACGTCCGTCCTCCACGGTTGGTCTGCTGGCTCCCGGAGCTGCAGGAACAGGCGAGTGCGCGGGTCTGCGGCCCAGCCTGTCCCTTCCACTGAAGCCACTGAGGCACACGGAGCCTCACGCCCTCATCTGCAAAGGGGCCGCGAGCAGCAGATCAGAAAGCAAAGTGAGCCCTGCAGCCGCCGAGCGCTGGCTCGTCCTGCTGACGGAGGGGCCCCGTGCCCAACAGGTGCTGGGACCTGGCAGGTGCCACCGCTGGCCCGCACCTAACTAGCTCATTGAGTCGGGCGACTAACCAGCACTCTCGCCCGTCTGCGCAAAGCGTTTGGACAGAGCCCAGACACGAGGCAGCTTCCTGCAGGCCTGTCCGAGGTCACCCCTGCACCGCTGCACCGGAGCTTGTGCGTGCATCTTTACCAAGAGCTGCATCCGTCCCCCAACCTGGCTGTGCTGGTCCCAGCGGGTGTTGCCACTGCTATTTATAATGTAATAAAGTCACATGAGTCAGCGACACGCAAGTGTGGAGGGGAAGGGAGCTGCTATTTCCACGGAAGCTGGCTGATCGTTACAGACACACGCAGCAACACCGAGTTTCTGCAGAAACAATCTGCTGTGGATTTAGGTGTGGCCACGACAGCGAAGGGGTGGCAGTCGGGGACAGCCACACGCTGCCACAGCTGCCCTGCTCTGCTCTCACAAGGCAAGCTTGAAGTCGCCGCTCGGGGCCTGGGAAACAAACAAAAGCCTGACGGAGGTTCCAAGCCGCAGGTCACACCGAGCAGAGGCCTCGTCCTAACACGCCAAGAAACTGACAAGGACGCCTGTTCCCATGTCATGAACACGCCTGTGACATGCAGATGCTGCTACTGTGGTTTTCCGCTTTCACCAACGTGTGGGCCAACGGACCGACGGCCGGCCCAGGGTGTCCAGAGGTCCCGTGAAAGCCACGAGTCTGTCCTGTGCGGGGCACGGGGTTGTGAGGGGACAGAAGACACAGAGGAAGGCAGAGGATGTCACTCAACGCGATTGCCAACTCCGGCGCTGGAGGGACAGAGGTTCCCTATGCCGCCCGTGACCTCCGGCCACAGCCCGCGGGTGCGGGTGTCTCACTCAGGCGCCAGCCCGTCCTTGCAGCCCATCGTCTGCACGGCTGCGGGAGACGTCTGGAGCAGAAGCCACTGGGTTCAGAGGTCAGGCCACCCCTGAGGCTGCAAAGTGGTAGGACCAGCACTCTGCAGGCCATTGGTCTGGGGATGCCAGGGGCTGGGAAAGCTGGGATGAGGACGTGCGCGCTGGGCCCGCCGTGTGCGTGGACGAGGGGTGCAGGGGCTGGGACCTGTCGCGGAACATCCACTGTCCTATGAGGCGAGTGGGAACCGGAGCCATCTCCGCTTGCTGGGGAGCCCCCATCCGGCCCCACAGCCCAGGGAACAGGGGTGACACCGTGCAGGGACCCAAGATCAGTCCCTCAACAGCCAGCCCGACATGAGGGGCACAGGCCTTTGACCAAGGCGAGCGGAGGGGCTGTGTGCGGACCCCGGGCTAGGCCCCGCCTGTGCACCCAAGGGGCAGACCGTCAAACCGAGTTAGCAATTGCACACGTGTGTTTATCTCACATCAGGGAAAGGCGTGTCTGCCGCAGACTCCTCTGTTTATAGACGATGTCAGTGACGGGGCAGCTTCCCCTGTGTCTGTGCCCTTCCTCGCTGGTCTGAGTCCCTTGTTTTCTGGGCTTCTCAGAATCGGGGGGGGAAATTCATTCCAGGCATTTATTTGGATGTGGTTTCCCTGGTGACAGTGACGACCGGCCGGTGCTGCACCCAACACCGTCCCGAGCGTCTGTGCCCAGGGATGGTCATGGCACAGGCCTTGCCCCTGCCACCTCCCGGGACCCTGGAACACGGTGCCACGGGGTCTTGAGGACCTGCCAACACTCTGAGAACCCACTGTGTCTGAGGGAAAGGGCCCAGAGAACAAAATCCGTGCAGGATTTGGGCATCACGTCCGTGGTTCCCACAGAGCCAGAGCCTGGAACGCGGCGCAGTGGAGGGTGAAGAACACGCAGGTGCTAAGATCCTGGGGTCCCCGTGGTGCTGCGCTCCCGTGGGTGCTGCTGCAGGAGCCGGGGGGGCTGGTCAGCTTTCTCCTCGGCTGGACGGGAGGTGACGGCCGCCCCCCCCATGTGCCCAGAGGCAGCAGTTTGGGAAGCTGCCCTGCCCAGGGCGGCTGTGGCGTTGGGGTCCCCCGTCTGCCTCCCCGTGTTCACGGGGCGCCTGCTGTCCTTGGCTGGCGGGGTCTTCCCAGGGCCCGGTCCTGTCACTTCTGGCCTCCTCTGCTGATTTGGGGCCACCTGCAGCTCGAATGGAGCTTCCATGCCAGGGCCCAGGCGGCAGGGAGGGGGCAGGCACCTGTGCGCGGCAGGCGGCTAAGCCCTTCGCGCAGACTTTCCCGCTTTTGTTCTGAAAATGCAGCAAGAGCCGGCAGCAACCCGGGCAGCAGGACAAACACTCTCCTGCCGCTCCGCAGAGCCGCAAATCGGAGTTATTTATAACTCGCTGCCACCAAAGAGGACAGACTTGAGCCAGGGTCTGGGGCGAAGCTGGTGGAGTTTCAGCACCAGACACGACGTCCAGTCCCCGCGTGGGGGCAGCTGAACCACCCACACCTGCCATGGCCACAACAGCCACGGGAGGTCTAGGGACCTGCTGGACTCCTGGGGAGGGAGCCGTCCCCACTCTCGCCCAGGTATGAGTGGGGAAGGTGGGGGTCAGGGGTCGGCACGAGGTCATCCAGAGGGAGGGAGGGAGCTGAGGGGTGGACTCGGTCATCCCTGGGCCACATTGCCCGACCCTCAAGGACACCAGGGGACACTCAGGCAGGGCTGGTCCATGTGGCAGGGGCGGTACTCAGGGCTGTCTCGTCTTAACGCAGGGACACGTCCTCGAGGTGCACCAGAGAGGGACAGAGGACGCAAGCTCGTTCCCCACGGTGCCAGGATCCGGAGATGGACTCGTAACGTCTGAGAAGAGGAAGCCTGTTCGTTCTCCGGGCTTCTCCCCTGACGTCCTGCAATATGCAGACGGACACATCATTTTCCACCGTTTCTTCCTTTCCTCTTTTTAAAAATTCCACCACGTGTAACATGTCCACGGTGTGACGTTTATTTCCAGCATCGTGTCAATGAGCACGGGGTCTCCATGCCGTGGGGGTGCCGGAGACCCCTCAGCCCACAGCCCCGGCCCACCTGCCCGTCCAGCTCCTCCTGCCTTCAAGGCTGAGCCACACCAGGCGACTCCTGCAGGGACCTGTCCTGAGCCTTTCCCTGGACAGGGCCCCGCGTTCTCCTTGGGGGAAGAACCTCCTCCAGGCCCCGGCACATCTCCCGTGGCTCCAGGACCCTGCACAGCCACAGCCCCTGCGCAGCACCCGGTGCCTGGAAGGACACGGGTGTCAGTGGAAGGGACCCACGGCAGCAGGAGGTGGGGACGCTGCCCCTCCCTGGGGCCAAGCCTAAGGAGACATGAACGAGATGTCTCAGAAGCTTGTACAGAGGGAACCCGGGGACGCAGTGGGAACCCGGGGACGCAGAGGAGCAGGCAGTCCTGTCACAGCGACAACCCCGCGGGTCTTGTGGGAGGAGATGCAGGAGGACGAGGGGACCTCGGCAGCGAAGCTCAGAGCTGGGAACAGTTGGCATCAGACAGAGCGAGGGGACAGGGTGGAGCCCCAGGATGTGGGCTCCAGGGGACATGGGAGGCCAGGGATGAGGGCGCTGGCCTGGGTGTGGCTGCCTGGGGCTGGACGCTTCAGAGTGACCCAGCAGCAGCAGCTCGCCACGGGACTTGCCTGCTCCTCCTCCCTTGGGGCCGGGATGAGGGCCAAAGGCTGGGCTGGGTGCCTGCCATGCAGGAGAGGACGCCACGCCAGGCCACGGCTCCTTCCTGTGCTGTTGACCCTGCTCTCCTTTAGGTCCGTTCTCAAGTGCCTCCTACAGACCCCACCCGGGGCGGCTCCCTCCTGCGTCTGGGGAGGGGACCCCGGAAGAGCCTCTGCAGGACGGTCCTCCAATCCGTCCTTCACAGATCCCCTTAAGCCCCCAAACGGCACATCTGCTGGCCTTGTCCCCAGGGCAGTGTCTGCCTCCTAGGCCTGTTGGACACCCCATCCACTCATGGGCTGGCCTGGCCCAGTGGGCTCCTGTCGCCTCCAGCCTGTGCTGCTTCCAAACCCCAGTAGCAACCTGGAGCCTAGCTGCAGGGACAGGCCCATGGCTGCAGAGGGGGACAAGGCTCCAGGCTCTCCGCTCTCCCCCGAACATTCAGTCCCCTTTCCCTGGGCCAGCAGGGCCCATGGAGATGGCCAGGCCTTCTAGGCCATTGCAGCAGCCCCACGAGGGGTGTTTACGAGGCTTTCCTGGGGCTGAGATCAGCCACTGCTCTCTGTGTTTTATGCCCAGGCTTCAGATGACATGTCCTCAGGCCAGCCAGGTCGCCTGCTGTGCCTTTGCCAGCCGCCTTCAGCCCTCTTAGAGGGAGAACCCGCTTGGGCAGTGGGCACCAGCTCCCCGTGCATGGGTGGGGCGTTCTATGAGCCTGTGATGCCCCGAGTCCCTGCTGCTGGCAGGGTGAGCAGAAGGCTCCGGACGCATCGAGCTCCCCGTGACCGGGGAGGGTGGTCTCAGACAGGGCTCCAGGTGGGGGAGTCATCCCACAAATCAGGTGTAGGAGAGGTCCCTCCCATGGCCCTGTCTCAGTGGGATGGTGGTGGCCTGGCTGGAAGGCCTACAGGGCCAGGTGACCGGGTCAGGGAGGCAGAGGGACACCTGGCCGCAGAGGCCACGTGGCCCCGAAGAGGAAGAACAGGAGGCCCCAGGCCTCGGCCAGCGTGCAGGGCTCCCCTGAGGCTGCAAGGGAAGGGCCTGGGTGGGAGCTCAGGGCCTGCAGAGTGGCCCCTGGCTCCTGTCCCAGGAGTGTCACAGCGAGCTTAGCACAGCCTCTGGGACCCCCAAGTTCTGAGTCCGATGGCCATGGCCAGGCTGCCCACTGTGATGCCTGGGCAAAGATTCCCAAGCCCAGTTCTGATTTCTCCAGGCCAAGTCCTTAAAGGCCACATTCGGCGGCCCCTGCTGTGTCTCTTGCAACCCTCGAGGCCCAGAGTTTGCAACGGGGCCCACTGCAGAGTGTCCCTGGGTCTTCACCTCTGCCAACCGCGATCACCCATCGTGAGTTTCATATGAACAAAATCAAATTTGATTGCAAGGTCGTCAGCAAACTTTTTCTTGCAAGGCCAGAGAGCAAATATTTTCCACTTTGCAACTAAACAGTCTCTCTCAGCTGCTGGGCGCTGCCACTGCAGCCAAAACAACCACAGAAATGACAAAGGACACTGCAATGGTGTCCCCAAAAAACCCTCCGTACGGGGCTGGGCTTGTTCTTGGGGACACTGCTGACTTCGCTAATCTACCATCAAACTCAAGACGCTGCGGGCAGGCTGGGGGGCTCCTTCCTTCAGCCTTGCTCTCAACAGGGTCCACCCACCGCCCACCACCCACTGCCGCGGTGGTGTGTCATTCCCTGTGAGCGTAATTGAAGCCGGAGCTGCATCTAATTGCATTAATATGGATCCGCGCCAGTATCGATGCCCAAACAAAAGCACAGTTTGCAAACTGTGAGATTCGGTCAACAAAGCCGATACTACCTTCGCGCAAGCTGCTGATCCCGTCTGGGGACAGACGCGCCAGAAAGGTCACTCAGACAAAGCCCATTCCTAAGGAAGGAGAGCAAATCCCGGGATTCACGAGCACAGCACCCAGAAAACCAACCACCAACACCCCTGGACAGCAGCTGCGGAGGGAGCAGCGGGCAGAGTGGAAGCCCTGGCCCTGGCCACGTTCTGCCTGGGGCAGGGGGACGGGGACAGAAGACACATGCACAGAGCATGGCACCACTTTAATTAAGGCCCACCGGAGGCAGGCAGCTGGGATAATGTCCCAAGAAGGGAGAGCAGAGGAAACCGGGGCTCGAATCCAGGGGCGTGGGGCCTGCCATGGAGCGGAGGGTGATTCCCACACGTCCCACGGCCCCCAGGGTCGGGGCCACCCTCCCGAGACCCCTCCTGTACTTACTGGGACAGGTGTCCCTGGGGGGAGTCAGGAGGAGCTGCCTTCAAATGACCTGGAGCTTGGCCAGACGGGAGGGTGGGTGTCTAGTGGACAATGGCTCCAAAGTGGCCACCAGAGCCCAAAATAACTGGCCCTGGGGTGCCTCGGCCTCCCACCCTCCCTCCCCCACTCTCCTACAGACACACTTGAGCTCTGCCTGCAGCCGGGCGGCCACCTCCAGCACACCGGACGCCTTCTCAGCCCACAGTGACAGGCACCTGCTATCTCACGCAACACCACCCTGTGCCCGCGGAAGGCAGCCTGCGCTTGGCCAGCGGAGTCCCCCGGTGGCTCCTCCAATGTGGGGGAGAGCCTGCAGCCAAGACAGAGGGTCCCAAGCCACCACCGCGGCATGACCTGGAGGCTCCTCCACCCAGGAAGAGGCAGAGACAGGCGGAGGCCGCCTGGGAGAACTGACAGCAGGAGGAAGAATTGAGAGAGGAGCGAGTGGAAAACTGGCCCCGGAGGAGGCAGAGACACACAGGAGACAGAAACTCTGCCAGCCTGCCTCGGAGAACACCCCGGAGAGACGGGCAGGACACCAAACCGGAGCGGACAGCCGAGAAAAGTAGAGTTCTCTGAAGCTCAAAGTGGGCCTGCGGGAGTGGCAGACACGACGATGGAGGGGACTCGCTCAGAACCACCTAGAAAGAGCACCGTGCCCCAGATAACGGAGACGAGAATAAGGAAAGGAAAGGAAAGGCCAGAGGCGAGGGCACACGGTGCGGTGCCGCGGGGTGCCGTGAGCTCCGGGCGGGGGCTCCTGCCTGCAGCAGGCTGTGCTGCGCACACGCAGGACGCAGCGCCCCTGGTCCTGGGCACCCACTGATGTTAGCGCCCCAGTCTTCAGAGCGAATGAAACCGCCCACATGTGCCTGGGTACTGAGGTTCCATTCCCAGTTGAGCACAGCTGCTCTAACAGGTTTGTCAGGGCGAGCAAAAGACACGGAGGAAAGGAAACAGCCAAAGAGATGACAGGTGAAAGCTCCCTGAGCTAAACTCCACCTGCCCACTGAACGTGCCCACTGAGGCGTCACCACGCCTAGCCCAGCCGCCGCGCATCCGAACACAGAGTTCACTGGGTGGTGCGTAGGCCCCTGAGAGATTATCGGCAAAGGAGCGAGACATCGCCCTGGCGTCAGGATGAACAGCCGGCAGAGGCTGTGGGACGGCATTGAGGCCGTGTCTTCAAACCTCTGCAAGAAAATCAGTTTCAGCCGCAATTCTATACCCAGCTAAGCTATCATGCACTGCAAACCGTGCTTTCAGGAAATACTTACCTGATACTCAGCACTTCCTTCAATCCCATGTATTACTTTTTTTTTTTCCTGATAAATTTAATGAAAATGAAGACATTCAAGAAAGCAGATAGCAGTTTCCTTTGGGTAACGAAAAAATTGGTTCCATTTTTTCCTTTATGCTATACTTTTCTTCTCTATTGTCTGGATTCCCTACCATCAGTATTTGCTTTTGGGCACTGGGTATAAAGTCCACAGAAGTGGGCCACCTGCTGACACAGGCAGGACTGGGGGGAGCAGAAACAGTTCCCACAAGCCAACTTGCTCAGAGCCACTGGGCAAGGCCTAACAGCCAGAAGCCAGACACAAGCTGAGAGTAGGGACTGTCTTGTCTGCGCAGGGCCCAGAGAAGGGAACCGGATAGAAGTCTCTATACAACAGCGGAACCTGGTACAGGCAACATAATAAAAACCACCACTGGCCAAAATCATCTCTGGCCCACGAAGCAGGTGTCCTCTCTGCACACAGATGAGAAGGCTACGACCTGGAGAGGTCAAAGGGTTGCCTCAGAAACACACAGCTGCTAAGTGCAAGACTCAAGATCCGAACTCCACGTAACCAGCTCCCCTGCCTGGGCTCACTCCCAACCTCTCAGGCATCGCGTGGGTCTCAGACACGGGCAGTTACTTCCTTTCCCTGTAAACCAGGGCCTTGGTCCCACAGCAGGACCTGACCCCTGAGTGGCAGGTGAGGCAGGTTCCAGGGACACACACCAGAGACAGCACCAGGAGGGGAGCCGTTCTCAGGGACGGGCCCCTGTCCCGTGCTGGGTGCCGGAGCTGGAGGTGCCCGGAAGGTCTCCTTAGCTTGGGGGGCCGGGGGTTCTCTGAAAAACCGTCTGTTAGAGTCGGGGCTGGCTGCAGGTCCTCTCCTGAAACTGTCCCTGCCTGACGGCCACGTTCCAGAGCATGAGCATCTGAGGGACTCGCTGCTCCGGACGCTCCTCTGGGCTGGGCGCTGGGAAGACGGATAGGGAGCCCTCTGACCTCTCCAAGGAGGGCGGAGGCCATCCAGGCCGCACACCTCAGCAAGCGAGATCACCCGGCTGGGGGTCTCTGTGCTTCTCCGTGGAACACCCAGAGGGGCAGACGCGTCCCAAGTGGAGGAAAAACACAGCTCAGTTGCAGAGGCGTCCCGCATGGGAGAAGCTGGTGCTGGCGGACAGCAAGGAGGAGCCCCGGCTCCGGGCCTGCTCACCCTGTGGGCCATTCCCCACCGTGGCTTGCACTCTGGTTGGGGGAGGGTGGGAGGGAAGGCTTGGCGGGGTGAGAACATGGCTGGGAACTGCGGCGACAGGGCAGGTTCTCCTGAGGGTCTGTGCCCCGTGAACGCCAGGCGTGGCTTAAGGAGCGGGTCCAGGTGACGTGCTGTGTTCCTCCCGCTTACTGCGCATCTAGAGTACAGAGATCCTCCGGCGCCTTCTAATAAACACCTGTCCCCCCACACCCCCCAGCCTCCTAATTTATGGGTGACGAACAATGACCGTTTGCCTTAACAAGGTTTAAGATTTTCATCCAAACAGATAAGTTAGCGCCAACCGTCGCGGCCTCTGTGAACGGCGTCCCTGTGCCTTATTTATTGCTCAGAACGGAGCCACCAGAGGCCCATAAACCGGCTGCAGACAAGCCGCGGCTCGCGACGGCCTCCATCACGTAGACTCGCCCTCACATCACTTAGGAGGTGCCTTCTCGCCTCCACGGCTGTGACAAAATGCCTCAGCCCAGCACTTCCCCACATCCTGATGAGGAGGCAAAATCGCCGGGTCATTAACCAGCAGCTCCCAAATCCCGTCCGCGCTGCCGGCAGCTTCGACCTTGGGCGCGATCTGCGCAGGCCACGCTGGCTGCCGCCCTGGCCCCCGCCGCACCCCGCCACGGGATTCCCTGCGCTCTCGGCCAGGCCAAACCGGCTGACCCCCGCCTGCGGCTCTCGTGAGTCCGAGCTGACAGCCCGCCACGGGCTTGGCCACTAAAAGGCTGACGTGGGCGCGTTTACCGAGCGCCCATGGGCCTGACTTCCCTTCTGAGTGGTCTGCACTCAGAGCAGCCGTCCCGCAAGAACCTTCATTAAAAGGAACATTCCAAACCCATAAACCACATCATAACCACCTCTTCACAGAAAAATGCCCCAGATAAAGGAACTGCAACCTATATGGCATTTATTTACCACTAAAACCCCAATTAAGAAGGGCCCCCGAAGGTAAGCAGGGCAGTCAGCGCCGACTGCAGGACTGGGACAGAGGGGGCCAGGCCCGAGCACAGAGAGCCGCCCCTGCCCGCAACTGTACATGCCTGACACCGGCCACGCCATCCTTCATCTTCCCGTGAGAGGGATCCGCACAGGCCTGGACGGCCGGCTGGGGCCAGCCGCTTGGCGGCTGAGGAGCAGTGACGTCCAGGTGTGAGAACATGCAGCAGGGGCCAAAGGTCATGTGTTTTGTTTTGTTTTTCCAACTAACAGAGAAGCATATCGGGTAGCCCGGCCTCAGGGTTCCTAAGACCTGGGTTCAAAAATCTCAGCTTTGCAAAATCTGGGCTATGTGATCCCCATTGAGCACCTGAGGTCTCAGAGCCCAGCTCATTCCTGCATGAATGCAGGGGATACCGGCTGGGGAGACAATGGACAAGGTGTCCAACGCCTAACGTGACACAGGTGATCCGCCAACAGCACCACCTACCATCCTGCGGGGCCCGACTCTGGGTCACTAAAGACGCCCCTGTCCAGGGGGAAAGGACATTGTGCCAATTCACACCTGGGAGAGATGGAGGAACCCTCTCGTGTAATTACTCCAAGGCGCCCGCCAAACTCACTGTGGATCTCAGAGCCAGGTGCGCCCAGGTCACGGGGGCATTGCAGCGAGACCCGCTCACCAAGGCGACCAGAGGGTCACGCTGGAGCCGGTGCAGTCTTGTCCTGTCCATGGCAGGGACCCCGCCCCCTACCTGGGACGCAGCCCCACCAAGGAGACAGAGGCACCTGCCCCTCTCACAGTGAGTTCTCACTGGGCAGACGCAGCTGATGGGGCTTGAACGGGGGCTGTCCCGGGCTGGGGGCACCTCTGGCCTGCACGGGTCCCCATGTGTCCCTCCAGACGAATTTGACCGTGTGCTGCAATGTGCAGCTGCCTTCCCCTCTCTCGGGTTTGGAGATGAAGCAATGCCTTAGTCTGTTCAGGCTACTGCAATAAAACTCCGTAGACCAGGCAGCTAATAAATGACGGAAATTTATTTAGAGTTCTGGAGTCTGGAATCTGAGTGCAAGGTGCTCGCGGACTCGGTGTGTGATTCACAGATGGCGCCTTCTCGCTGTGTCCTCACCTGGTGGAAAGGGACAAGTGAGCTCTCTGGGGTCCCGTCTATAAGGGACCCATCCACGAGGCTCCCCTCTCACGACCACACCACCTCCCAAAGGCCTCTGCCAGTACATCCCCTGGAGAGTTAGGATTTCGACACTTGAGTTTTCGGAGGACACAAACATCAGGCCACGACAATGCCCATGTGGACAGCCTGGTCCTTCTCTTTCACCTCCACGTATCCGCTAAAGCGGACACTGAGCTCCTCCAGGAGGCTGGTGTGGCCTCCACCAGGTGGGGGAGTGAGTCCCAGCAGCAGGTGGGGTCCCCATCACTGGGGGGTCACCCCCCAAAGACCCGAGCTCACAGTGGAAGCCCTGCAGCCCTGGTGGCCAGACCTCCCCTGCTTTTGTCGGGGAGAGAGAATGCGAGGGGAGCTGAATTAAATACACGAGCTGGAAGGCAACGCGGGCCCGAGGTGCGTCCCCATCCCAGCGAAGCCCGCGAGATAAACAAACAGCACCGGGCAGGGCCGGCGCAGGACGGCGCGTGCAGATGCGGAGGACTCGCGCCGATATGCAACACCTGTGTCAGAACCAATGTGGCCGCACATCCATCACGATCACAGCTACGGCTATTTCAGGAAATGTAATTCTATTAGAAGTTTCCAGTCTCTCCTCTCTTCTTCCTGGTCTGCCTCCTCGCTCCAAGTGGCGCCTCTTCCTGCAGAGCCCTCTCCTCACCCGGGAAAGGACGTGGCAGGGGAATCATCATGCCACGAGGCGGCGGTAACTAGACCAGGAAGGCGCGTCGCTCGTCCCAGGAGCCCCTCCGAGACGCAGGCGCACCGCTCTATGTCCTGTCCACCAAGCCAGCCGGGCGAGACACGGGGGGCCGAGGGGGAAGCAGGGAGCACCCATCAGCTCCCCACTGCAAACCTCCCCACCCCCCCAGTGTTCATAAGGGAAGAAAAGGAAAAAGGGAAACAAATCCCGCGAGTCTGTCCGCATGCGGGGGAGGGGTGTGGGTATATATAGGAACCGGTGTGTGATCCCGGCTCCGGCTCTCGGCTGATTACACCGTGAGAGATGATCAGCTAATTGGACAGAATATAATCAGCGATGGGAACCGGCTCTTCCACGCTGGCTCTGAAAAGTGTATCGGAACTTCATGTAAAATCATTACGACTGCAAGGCTGGGACTTTCCAATAAATGATGCTGGATCTGTCGGACACCCACGCGCAGAGATGAAAATGAAACTTGAGACTGATCTCACGCCACGTAAAACGTTAATCAGAAACGACTCTGGGACCTAACTGTGCAACGTTGTGACTAAGATTATAGGAGGACACAGACAACATTCTCAGGACATTGGGATGAGGGGATGTTTCTCATATGGGACACAAAACACATGTTCCACAAAGGAAAAGATTGAAAAATTAGACTTAGTTAAAACTAAGGATTTCTGCTCATCAAACGTTCCCATTAAACAAATGAAAGGGCAGCCACATAGCGGGAGACGGAACTCACAGCACAAAGGAGCCAGCGCAGGACGCAGGTGCGGAACGCAGGCAGAGCTCCTGCAAATTACTCGGTGAAAGGACCGATGGTCCCGTAAACGCAGGCAGAAGACAGGAGCAGACCTTCCAGAAGACGTGACCCGCTGCCCGGTAAGGCCTTAAACCACATTTAGCATCGTCATTCAACAGAAAAGACCAAGCCGACAGCACCATGGCACCCACCGCACGCCCAGGCAACAGCTAAAGTTAAAAAAGACCGACTACAGCAAGCGCCGGCAAGGACACAGCGCAAACGGAACCCCCAGCCCGCTGGCGGCGTGCTGAACGGGGCCACGGCTCTGAGAAACGCTTTGCACAGCTCTGCTGCATGCAGGCGTGTGAGTGTGCACAGCGACCGAAAGGCACGCACAGGCATGTTCAGGGCAGCGTCAGTGGTAATGACAAATTTCACAATAACCTGCGGCCTGTCTCCTGGGGAACACAGTCGACTGCGGTGCCGCCATACGGGAAGCTCCACACGGCAGTGACAGTACCGGGGTGTCGATGCACACAGCATGGGTGGCGCCCACAGACACCGTGGGGGAAAGGGTCCAGACACAAAAGGGCCACTTGTGGCCAGATTCCTTGTGTGGGAGGTTGTGAACAGGCACCTCTGCAGGGGCAGAAGCCAGGGCTCTGGTGGCCGCCCGGGTGGGGGTTGGGATTGGGCCAGGCCAGAAGCCGCGAGGTTTGCACTCGCAATGTGTACACGTGCCTGTACGGATGTCTCAATGACAGTTTTTAAAAGAATAATCCCTTCGTTTGGACTTGCAAGTCCTGTGGGAGATCATGCACTCCTTTCTGAACATGTCCACACTGGCGTGTTTGTGAATGTATATACCTGTGAAGACAGAGGTAGTTTCATAAGGGTCATTGGAGACGTCCTGGTGACAGAAGGATGATCATTCCTGAGACACGACCGTGTCACCTTAGCCACGGTGTGGGGACACATCCTCGTGTTATTCAAGCACCAGGGTGGACATTTGAAGGTGATACAGCAGGCGTCACTGGAGGCCCCAGTGGATGCTTGAATCGGCAGATAACACCAAACCGGGCTACTTGTTGGAGCACGTTTCTGTTCACGTCTTCCACCCACAGAGTCAGTGCCTCCTCCATCTTAACTCCACGCTTACCACACACTGTGGCCGTCACTTTTGCAGTTTGAGCTGCAACAGCAAAACAAGCACAATTTTTTTTCTTTTTTCCTCTGCACAATTTCATGGGCAGGACATTCATTCTCAGCGTAGATCCCAGCAATCTTGGCATATGATTTTTTTCCTTTCCTTATTAAGTGGAGAACTTTCATCTTTTCACTTAAAAGAAGTGATTTATGGCTCCTCTTTGGCAGATCTGAGTACCGGCATCACTAGCTTTGAGCTTTGGGGACATAACACTGACAGGCAATCTGATGGCTGAGACGGCGCCATGTGACTGCCAAGCAGGTGCTCCCACAGCGTGGACATGCTGGACACAGGGATGAGTCATGTCCTGGGCAGGGTGGAGTGTGATGGCATGAGATTCCATCAAGCTGCTCAGAACAGCGTGCAATATAAAAAAGTATGACTTATTTCGGGAATTTTCTATTTAATATTTCTAGACTGTGATTGACCACAAGTAACTGAAACCATGTAATGTGAAACCACTACTGTGCTCACCCCTTGAAGGATATGCCTACAATTCCCATCTTCTGCCAGCAGGTGGTGATAGACACTGGGTCAGTTAGGCAAACACACCTGCACCTGCCCAGGTCTCTGTGCGTCGGGTGCTGTGCATTGCCCTGGCCATGGTGCATCTGCCCCACATCACCGAGGCTAAAGCTAAGAAGGCCCCTTAGCACCAGAGGACCAGGCCCTGGTGAGGAGGTGACTCAGGACCCACACACATAGGCCACGTAGCCCAAACGTGGCCCTTGGCCCACCATGGTGCCCCAGCTCCGCAGGCCCCTCCTCAACATTCCAAAGCAGCCCCCGCTGACGTGTCCGTAACTTAGAACAGAAATATCCCAGCCTGCCCAGAGACAAATAAAATCTTTGTTAAACCAACCGGCCAACTATGAGCCAAGACATTTAAAATAACAAGAAGTAACCACCACACCAAACCACTGAGGCCCACGCCGAGGCCCGGCACCCTACTCAACCAGCCACCCCTGATCCCTGGGGTCCACACGTCCCTCCCGTAGCTCCGCGTGGTTCTGGCCTTGCTCCCGTCAGGCGTTCTGAAGGATTAAAGGAGAACTTTATTCACCTTCTGGGCTCCCTCATCAGAGGCCCCCTTCCTGCCACCCACAGCCTCGCAGGACAAGGACAGGAAGAGGCTAACACAGCCCCCCACCTTGGCTCCTGAGTGACCCCTGTAGTCCACTTCCCCACACGACACGGCCGCTACTGCTTTCCATCCAGCCTCTCCAGCCTCCACCCCGCTGCCTCCGAGTGGCCCAGGGAGCCATGGTGAGAGCTCCATGGAGGCTGCCAGAGTGGCTGGTCACTGCCCAGGGGTTGGATTGGCCCTGCCAGCCTGGCGAGCCCCTGCCCAGGGCCTCACCCACCTCCCCCCTCACTTTTGAGGACCCCCCCGGCCTCTTTGCCAGGCGCAGCCTCCCACCTGGGCCCCTCTACCCGGGGCTGGCGTGCAGGTCTCTGCGAGGCTGCGCTCTTGGGGTTTGCGGGTCTTATCACGGTACCAGTGCCCCAAATAAGCCCTGGCCCTGGTCACCAAGCCCCCGTTTCTTCCTCTGCACGGGCCCAGGCCATCAGGGTGACTTTGCACTGCCTTGTGCACGCGTCATGTGACGCCCATTTCCACCACCACTGCATCGGCCAGCAGGGCCCGGCGTGCTCTGGGGACCTGAGAAGGCGTGAGGGGAGGACATCCAGGCGTGGAGAGGCGGGTCTGGAGCTCCTGTCACTCGCGTCCGGCTCTGCTGCCTGCTGGGCTGTCCCTGCGGCATCCAGCAGGCTCGGAATCTCGGCAGAGGCTCGGAACATCCACAATAGGACGGACCCTCGGCGTGCGGTGCCTCGGGAAGGCGCGGACCAGACCTCCGGGCCAGCGATCTGCCGTCGGGAGGGAAGCGCCTCCCGCGTCGCTGCACCTGGGCAAGTCCCAGGCCTGGTCCGGCCTCTTCTGTGAGCTGGGACAACGACTAGGGAGGGGTCTGCTGCGGGTTCTGGGGGTAAGAGATGCCCGGGAGGTGGGGCTGGAGGTTCAGAGAACGTCCCTTTCTGGCCCCCCATCCCCCGGAGGATGCTGTGCTGGGCGGCCGCAGGCCTGACCGCAAGAGCTGGTGGCGCGCTGACCTCCGTCTGCGCTCTGCCCAGGTGCTCTTGCTCCCACGACTTGCTCGGCAAACCGCCCTTCCCACAAAGGTGAGCTGGAGCCCGGAGAGCCCAAGATATCCCGGCGCTGAATTAATGAGCTCCGACTGTATACCTCCCACGCTCCTGCATCGAGCTTCCCTCAGACAGACGACGTCTCCCACTCTGCGTCTGTCAGCGGCCGAGGTTCTGGATACCTCAACTCGCGGCGCGGTGGCCGGAGCGCGTCCGCGCCTCCCTGACCCCCACGGTGCGCCCGGAAGGTGCACGGCCCCCTGACCTCCTTTACAGTAGAGGAAAGCGAGGCCTCGGAGACGGCCACCTCCGCCCCACCTCGCTGTGTGTCGCCACGGGGTTGCTGAAGTGAGCTCAGCTGGGACATGTGGACAACTTTCCCAAAAAGCTAAGAAGTAGCCCCAGGTCCTCAGCATCTGACGCTAAAGGGCTGGAAAGCCTTCAGCAGCAGGAACAAATTGTCTCCAGGGGAGACTTTATGTAGGGATGCCTCACGTTCATCCACCATGACCCGTCCAGGATTTCTGGAAGGGTCTTGGCCTCCTTATCACAATGGCCCGCCTCATCACACACACAATAACACACATGAAACACACTCACGCCATGCACACGCCCCGTACATGCTCAAGGGCAACCTCAGCTCTAAGGGTCAGTGTGAGTCAAATTCCCCCATAGCGAGGGACAGTGAATTCTCTGCGGGGCACTCGGGCAGTGACAGGTCCTCACGGAAGAGATCACACGACGTAGCGATGAATTCAGAGGAACTCAACACGGAAGCCCGGATGTCGGGGGGGCGTGGAGAGAACGCCCAGCCTCCCAGAAGGTGAGCTGGAGTCGGGAGCCTGAAGATGAAGCTACTCACAGGTGGCCCGGGAGTGACCCCACACCCAGAGTGGGGAGGATGGGGACACCCCCACTCACACTGTCACGTGTCCAAAGCCTCTTGCAAGATCAAACTAATTGTTTCTTCCAAAACCACCCTGGCTTTGATTTGTCTTTCATCATGCTATTGAATTTGGTTTGAAATCTTAAATCACATCAAAGAGAACACGAGGTTTTATGTTCATCAGAGAAGGGCCTGAGCTCAGGATGGAGGAGGGATGCCCACCGCAGGGTCTGAGGGTTGGGCCAGGCCCCCATCGCAAGGCCAGGCCCTGCGGCCACTCCCTGCGTGGCTCGAGGAGGACAGCAGCCGGGGCCGTCACGCAAGCAGGACAGGGCGAGAACAAGCAGGCGCTTACGGGGAGAGAAGCAGAAAGTGGGCAAGAATGCCCCAGGCCGGGTGTGGCTGCTGCCTCCTCCAGGAAGGGCTCCTGGACTTGAAGCCTCCTCCGCCCACACCCACTGTCTAGCCCAGCCCACGGAAAGGTGCCTGAGTCCGTCTGCTCTCAGCAGCTGGGCTCCCCGGGAAGGCAGAATCTGGGTCCACTGAGGAGGACATGACCACGGAATCCAGCTTCCCGGAATCCTCTCTTGGACTCAGCCTGGCAGAGGTCTGCAGACGGGGGCCGGGCTGTGAGGGTCTCCCCCATCGGTGGGCCCTGCAGACCCCCAAGCTTGTGTGCTTGGCCGTAGCGGCTGGGGCAGAAATCTCCACTCACCTGAGCCCAGTGGTGGACCAAGGCCACGGCCATGATGCTGGGGCACTGGTTGGGCAGATGGAGGCCCAGACTTGAGGCAGGGCCACTGCCTGTGTCCCTCCTCTGCAGCCAACATGCCCAGGAAGGATGCCGGACCCACAACCGCACTGTCTGGATGGCACTCTGACCTAGGCAAGGTTCAAGGACTGGTCCTTGACTACACTGCATTCCCTTGGTGTGACGCCTCGAGAATCCCACCTGCTCCTGGTGATCATGGGTACAGGTGTCACCTCCTCCAGGAAGCCCTCCTGGGTGTCACAGTCTGAGTCCACAGTTTACCCCGGGCTCTTGCCACATTGATCCCTCCACACCCCACAGCTCAGGGCACCTTCCGCCCAAACCTTTACTCCGCGTCTCAGGAACCCAAGGCCTGGTGCTTTCTCTTTCTGCAGCCCAATGTCCCAGACCTGGGCCAGCTCAGAGCTGCAGGGACATTTCCAGGAGGGGACGCCCAGTGCCACTGCTTTCCAGCCGTGCGCATGAGTCAAGTGCCACCCTTGCTGGGTCTCGGGTTCCGCTTTTCACAGGGGGCAACAGAAATCCTCCCTGGGTGGTGTCTGGAAACGTATGAGGTGACCCACTGCAAGCCTTCAGGAAGTTGGGACAGGAGGGCCCCGTCACCCACATCAACTTGCCTGAACGTCACCCGCTCTTAACTCCACCCAGAGGGCAGGGGGCTGCGGGGCGGGTGCCCTTGCAGCATCCTTCCAAGAGGGGACAGGGCTGAGGGCGTCCATAAAGCGTCAGCCCCACAAGAGCAGGTCCCCAGTCTCAGGACAGGGACTGCGTCCTCCCCGACACAGCACCAGGACTCCCCGGTCAGGGTGATCGGAGCACAGTACCCTTGGGAAGGGCCCGCAGCGCCCAGGTGTGCAGGTGGACCAGGGCAGAAGCAGCTCGCGGCTCTCCCGCATCAGCGGGCCCGGCGCACGCGCCCCTAAGTGATACCCCGAGTGCCCCGTTCCCGGCCATAACGAGGGCACGCAGGCGGCCGCCACACGCTGTACTGGCAGCTCTAGGGTTCCTGGAGAGAATGTCCTCAAAGCCTTTGGGAAGATATTTCTTCTTGCAAATGCTGATTAATCTCCAATGCTGATTAGACTGCGTGAGGCGGGGAAGTGGTGCAATTAGCGGCGCCCCCACCCTCCAGGCTGCCCCCGGCTAGGACCTGCGGCTCCTCCGGCTCTGTTCCCGGCTCCCTGCACATGGCTCCAACCAGGTGCTCTGGAGGCACCAGGCCCCAGCGACAGGCACGCACGGAGCACTGATCACGCCCTGGCAGCGGGTCTGGGCTGGACAGGCTGGGGGGATGTCGTCCCCGTGACCCCAGGGATAGCGGGGGGGACACAGCCCCCCGAGATGAGGTGCTCTGTGATGCTACGGAAACGTGCCCACACAGCAGCGCGGGGGGATGATGCCGAGCCCCGGCCCCGCCACCGCACAGACTTCCGCGTGCAAATCCCCCATTTCTTTGGTTACATTTTCCCTGCATGTTCGACTGTTTTTGATGCTATTGCGGACGGGACTGCTTTCCCAGCGTCATTTTCAGATTGTTCACTACCACTGTAGGGAAATACAGTCGAGTTTTGTAGGTCGATCTCACATCCTGCAACCTTGCTGAACTCATTTCTTACCTCTGATGGCCTGTGTGTGCACCTGCGCGCACATTCCTTAAGATTTCTTTAAGAAAAAGATC
>CAUYRT010052647.1:0-71025 GCA_963574885.1 Lepilemur ruficaudatus
AGGAGTTCGAAACCAGCCTGAGCAAGAGCGAGACCCCGTCTCTACTATAAATAGAAAGAAATTAATTGGCCAACTAAAAATATATAGAAAAATTAGCCAGGCATGGTGGTGCATGCCTGTAGTCCCAGCTACTCGGGAGGCTGAGGCAGAAGGATTGCTTGAACCCAGGAGTTTGAGGTTGCTGTGAGCTAGGCTGATGCCACAGCACTCACTCTAGCCCGGGCAGCAGAGTGAGACTCTGTCTCAAAAAAAAAAAACAAAATTTACTTGTCTTTGCTTCTCCTTATTTTCACAGACTGGGGCCGACTAAGGTCACTGGATGGTTTGGGGAGGGCTCTGGCTCTTTTTCCACTGCAGAAAGGAGGGGCTGCAACCCCCTTGGATGGAGCTTGCCTCACTGCCCAGCAGGGAAAAGGCCCTTTTCAGGTTGAAAGTCAGCAGCAGCACGGGGAATGAGCTGACAGCTGAATAGGAAAGGAGACAATAGTTGCTTAAGAAGAGCAGGCCAACCCCTGAGAAACGAGCCTGCCCGCTAATGAGTGGAACCATCCCCGTGCTGCCAGCTGGGAGAAGGATGGAGCGCCTTTCAGCGAAGACGCATTGTCTCCAACGCCCAAAGCCAAGACCTGCTTGCAAAAATCTTTGTCCCAGAATCCTGATCTGAGAAAGTTCTTCTAGAGATCAAGCCCATTCCTCTGCCTTCATGATTTTATAATAAACATCATGATTGGGGAAATAGCAAGTAGCACCTGGTATACTCCAAAAACTCCCCAAGGAAAAATGTGCCTCCACCCTTCTCATTTACCCAGCCTGTCCCCACCTCTCTCCCAGTGACAGGAAACAAATGTACGAAGTTGCCACCACCGGCCGGCACAGCCCCTCTCATGCCCTTTTCTCCCCTTTCCCACACTTTTTGTCATCAGATTCATTTGTAAAAGCAGTCCTTCCACACGCACTCCGAGACAGCTAGGGAAGCTTTGTTTTGATTTTGACAGATAGGGAAACCGAGGCAGAAAGAGTAATGGAGCAAAGGACCCTGAGGATTGGTGCATTCTGGTTCTCATCCTACCCAAGCCTTTCAATTCCACTTCCCTATGGAGCAAAAGAATGGGCGTTCTCTTTCTCTTTCCCCTGGAATTAAATCAGACGGTCATCACTTTAGTAAAAACAACATTTGTTTAGGGAGTAAAAGGGCGGACTCATCGTGTGGCACAGCCTTGCCTTTGAGCCACCCTGACGGAAATAGCGCTGGGCCTGTGGGTGCCTGCGTTCCCCTTTGTAGCATGCGCCATTCGTCACTGCCCGCCTTTCCTTTCCAGAGGGCTGGAAAGAGAAAAAAACATGACACAAGCTTCCAAAAACACAGTGGTGTTCTTTTTTCCCCTCTCTTTTACTTAAAAGCCCAAAATGTAAAGTGCAGGGCTCAGTTAATCAGAGGGCTGATGCTTTCCATTTCAAAGCTCCTTTAATCTGAGGAGGCATTTCACAAACACCTCTTCTCCAGGCGTCCCCTCGCCCATCCTATTAATAATATACCAATGCTGCCTTAAATTGAAAGAGCAAGAGTAGATTGGAGCGGTGTGTGCAAATTTGCTCATCCATCGTCCCACGTCTGAATTCAGACCTGCTACCCCAGCAATCTGCAAATTAAGACCTCCTCCTTTTGAAATGTACTCTATGGTCTACTCATTTTAAGAAAGGTCAATATATGAGGCACTTAGCATACAGGCAAATTTCCCCCATTATAAAAGGTTTTGGGGAAAAGAAAGCTGCAAAAGGAAGCCTACACAGGGAGCTGGGAAACCTGGGTTCCACTCCATTCATGATTCATTAATGCATGAGTACCTTTATTCTACTGTAAACGAGGACATACTATGTCCCAGTCCCTCTGCTAAGGGTTGAGGTTAAAGGTGACTAAAACACAATCTCCTTTGAGCATTTTAGGCCAGACTCAGTCACTGATCAGCTATGTCCTTGAGTTAGTTGCTCAAGCAATGTGGGTCTCAGATCATCCTTTTGAAGAAGAAAAATAATAGCTAGCTTTCCTCGAGCTTGCAGAGCGAGAAGGTAGTAAACCTGTGCATTTAAGTGTTTCTTTACAGATCATTAACTACTATGGTGAACGGAGGGTCATAGGAATAATAGAATTTTTGAGCTAGAAGGAACCAAAGGAACAACTATTCCAACCTTTTCATCTAAGAAGAGAGTCTTAGAACTAAAATGTCAGGAGCCTCTGTTTGTTGAAAAATCCATCAGAAATGAAAATTTCTGAAAACATTTTTGAAATAATAACACAAGATAGAGGGTTAGGCTACGCAATTTATACCAATTTGGAGTAGGGAGGTACTAATGAATAGCAGTCAGGAAACTCCGGTTCTAGTCTTGGATTTTTCACTAATCATCTAAGTTCATGGATGAATGATTTAACATCTCTTAAATCCCAGCTCTGTTGGTCACCTGTAAAATGAGAATTATGAATGATAAAAACGCAATGCAATAGGAAGACTTTGGAGGCTTCGGAGTCCTACAGATCTGGGTTTGAGTTCTCCCTCTGTCCCATTTTAGCTATGTGACCTGGAGCAAATAAAAGTGACTCTCTGAGCCTCAGCTTCCACTTCTCTGAAATAGGTATAACTCCACCTCCCTAAGGGGGTTGTTAGGATTAAATATGGCAAAGCATATAAAGTACTTTGAACGTGGTGAATACTTTTAATGAAAGTTAATTCCTTCCCTTCCTAGATAACCTCATCTAACATTAAAATTCTATGACTATGAAATGTCTCCTTAAAATGTGATCTCATATAAATATATTGGTTTTACTGCCTCTTTACCCTACAAGGTAGAGAGAAGCCAGACACTTTTCTTCTAATAGAAGATGGAGTGGAAATCCAGAAGTGTGACAGCTCACTCAAGGTTATAGCAGGTTAGTGGCCAAAATGGATGTTGAACAAGTATCTTTGCTTCTAGCCTGGTGACGTGTCTCAAAGCAGCCATCTGTGGCTAAGAGAAGGAACCCCCTTACCGTCTATCAGCCACCTCACCATGAACTCAAATGGCTTAAAAGAAGCCATTTGGAGAGGCTTCTCCAAAAGGAGAGGAAGAACTCAGATTTATGAGTTCTGACTTTACCACTGGTACCTCATCTAATCTCAATAATCCCATAGGGTAGTAAGTATCCCCACTTTATGGATGAGAAAACAAAGGAAAAAAGGACTAAAGGAATTTTCTCAATAGTCCTAAGACTGGTGAGTGATGAAGCCAGAATTCATCAAAGTACAAAGCAAGTGCTCTTACCTTGCAAAACACGTTGGCATCGTCACCCTGGTAAATCTCTACTGTCAGCAGAGCTATTTGTGCCACCAAAAAGGGCTCAGTCTGTAAGGCCACGCAAGGAACTCTCTCTTCTATTATGCAATTTCATCTATGATCTTTGACAGGAAGCCCCAAAAGATTATTTTCCGGCCTGAAATTTACTTATACCTTCCTACTACACACTTCCCCAGAGCCAAAGAGAAAGTCTAAAGGGATCTGGAGCTTCTGGGGACAATAGTGAACATCTCTGACCACCCCTAGGTAAACAGAGCTGGCGATTTCACAGGCTTCAAAGAGTCCCAGGACAAGGGAACACGTGGCCTGCTTTCAGGCTAAAGGCAGCAGCTGATGGTAAATGAAAAAAGACTTTTCAAACAGAATGAATGTAAATGAGAAAAGAAGCCCCTGGTTAGGGAAGTTATTCTAGCAAGTGGCTATATAAATGTCTTTATATTGTTATTTCCAATATTAGTTTGTTGTTCCTCCATGAAAGCTGATTTATTTGAAATGTTATTACTAGAAACACCCTAATCTTTTGGTAATAATTCATATACTGGAAGATTACAGTTTTGGAAGGCAGCCCAGTGCTGTCTGGAATCCTATTTATGGATTAAAGGATTTGAACAGCATTGCAAGCAAGATCTCTAAAGAGTAGGATAATGTAAACCTGGTTCCATATAAAATGCTTTACCCCAGCTATAGTAACCCCATTAAAGTCAGATTGTTAGAGGACACTGGGCATGAGGACTTTCATTACACTAAACCAGGATATCACTGCCCCTGAAGAGGAAGGATTTTTCAAGCCCAATTGCCCCTTGTTTTGACAGATTATTCTTAACTTGTGTTTTCCCTGTCTCCTAGGACATGCCAGCCTCACGTGATAGGTCTTGACTTTTTGAAAGGCTACATCCAGGTGAAGGAAGTAAAAATAATTTGTCATAGCAAAGGCAACAGTGAAATTGATGTGGTTGATTGACAGAGCTAGGATGACATGTACCCACTGCTCTATGTTCTTGGAAACCTTCAGGTTAAGAGTTATCCCTGCTCTACCAAAAGCACCCCTTTAGTGAGTAGTTCAGGCTTTCACACTGGAAGAAGCCAGAGAAGACTAAATAAATCTGGTCAGAGAGAGCAAAGGTGACTGTTGCCCATAGTGAGGGCAAAGCACACACAAGACCCTGGATGAGCCACTAAGACAAAAGAGCCCTAACCTGCTCTTCCCTTTGAGAGCTCGTGGGGACAAATAGTGGAAAGGCTCCATGGGTTGGACTCAGGATCACCTGGTTCCACTATTTTTTGGCTGTGTTGCCATGAACTAGTCATTTAGCCTCTTTGAACCTGAGTTTCCTCATCTTTAAAGAGATAAAATCTACTTGCAAGGCTGGTATGAGTATTTAATAAGGTCATATGTGACACATGTCCAATGCACAGAGGGTGGTCAAGGAATCACCGCAGCACCCATGAATATTAGAAAGACAGTCACCAGTTTCTAAATCAAAGACCTTTAATATTGTGCTTCACTTTTCTGTAGCAAACTCCTACTAGGTGCCCAACCAAAAGTGCCATTGGAACTGGTTGAGCTCAATAGAAGCATAGACATGGCAGGAGGGAGGCAGGAGAGAGAAAGGACAGACCAATGTCACCTTCCCCTTCAGCGGAATCACTGCCTGTTAACACAGAGTCATCAAGCACCTCATGAACATCACCTGCCACATAAATAATGGATAATAATTCTAATTATATCACCATCTAAAACTTGACTTAGGAAGTCTTTATTATTTTTTTCTCTAACTTATTTCAGTTACCTCAACCAGATCCTATTTTATTTTATGACTTCCAGCTTCTATTCAATGACTCAGGTCTGGGTAGAGGAGGGAAGATTTCTTTTCGGGCCCAGCTTGAAAAAGGAAACCATTCCGGGGCAGTTGGGGCTCTAGGACAGAGAAACAGTATTTTGTAAGAGGTAGACTTGGGACTAACTGTGTTAGAGCCACTTAAAACAGGAGAGCCCTTATTTAAAATCCAGGCTTCTGCATGTCACCCAGATCCACTAAATCAGTATATCTGCAAATGAGACCTGGTCACCTGGACACTAAACTTTGAGAATGGCTTATCTAAGGGATTCCTAGGGAGGAAGATGCCAATGGGTACCAAAGTCATTCAGGACTTCCAGGGAGCATGATGATAAAGAACATTTGTATTGTGTTTTAGTCTTCACAAAATGCCTTCACAAACATTATCTTATACTAAAGAGTGTTCATACAAACAAAATATGCCCATATTGTAAGTTATTTATATTGATAAACAATATAGTTCACCTCATGGACTCAGCACTATCAGAGAAATGGCTATTTTACAAAAATAAGTTTGCTAGAAAAATGGAGATTTCACCCTTTGAATGCCTAGCATTCGAGACAATTAGCCATATCAGTATTTTTCAAATGAATTAAACAGTCTCCCTGCCTTAATAAACCAAGGACCTTGAATATAACTTAACGTATTGACTTACGGTCATCATTAGTAGCATCTGCTTGTACTGGAAGCTGTAAAGACACTGATATACAGTGATGTGCTCAGGGCTTTAGTTGTGCAAAATGCTATTTTTCCTAATGTCTATGTCCCCAGTGTTGAGGCATTTTTCCTGCCATTTGTAGTTTGTCTGACTCCTCTTTGATCCATATCAAATGTCACTTCCTGCCAATAAGGCAAAAAGCGCCCCCCCCCCTTTCTAACTTACTCCTTCTATTCTAAGGTAGCAGAAACTTGAGAAAGTATTATAATTGTGAGTACAATGAGGGGAAATTAGCTCTGAGGTTTTGGGAATAGATGATCCTTAGAGTAATAACCATGCGGTTGAATATGAATTATATGACTACATTTTATCCACTCAGAGGCCTTTTTATTTACTTCGGTTCCAGCTGTCATCAGAAAGTGGAGGTGGGTCTGTATCTGACCTCTGGCTACGAGAAATTACTGGTTCATGGCTCTGAGCTGATTGCCTGTTTACCAGGAAGGTCATGACCAAGGACCTGGGGTCACTTGTATATTTGCCACCATAGCATGGAGGGAAGGAACATGGGGGGAACAGGACCACTCAAAAAGAGATTTGATATTGCTTCCTGAATTAGTAAGAATTCTTTCTGTTACAACCGTCAGATAAAAAACTTAGATTAGTTTAGGAACCAGGAGAGATTTATTAGCTCACAAAACCGGCAGGTTTCTCTCTCTCCATAGCTCTTGTCTCTGGGGCTGTGTATGCTGACAGTTCTCCCTCTACTACAGGTGACGTTTTTCATGCAGCAGGAAGCACACCCTGCATTCAAGGCTGGTGGGGGCAAGAACAGTTCCCTAAAGGAGCAGTGGGAACTCAGCTTAGCAGAAGAAGAGAGGGAAGGATGCTACATGGACCAAACAAGGGATGCCCGCTGTGGCAAAGCGATGGCTTGAGCTCACCTGGTGAGCATGTCCCGGGCAAATCAGGTGAGAGTAAGGAGTCATGTCTCGCCACCCGCGGGGAGAGCTGGAGTCACATAAGTGCCAGTGTACACAATGCAGACCCACCTCTCCCTGTGAGCTCCCCACCAGGAGGATTTCAGTGAGCAGGAAACTTTATCTCAGTGACTCTGTATCAGTCAGAGAAGATGAGGTTATGCTGTGGCAACCAATAACACGCAAAGCTCAGTAGCTCAACACAATGAAGCTAGATCTCTCAACCCTAGTACACTTACAGTATAAGTTGCAGGGGCGGGGGGTGTAGTCTGCTCATCATTGTCCTCACTCTGAGATCACGCTGATGAAGCAGCCACCTTCTAACAGTGGGCATTCATGTCTCAGCTCTAGGAGTTTTCGTCTGGAAGCCATCCTTTTTCTTCTACTTAGGCAAGTAAGTGCAATCCTATCATATGTCTGGGAAATACTTAATGGACAATACTAATGACTACCAAAGACTGAAGGCTTCCCAGGCTCAGAAGGAAGGGGGATTGAGAGAGGAAATAATGGAGCCCTACCCAACTCTACCAGTGAGCATAGCACTTTTGGTTCACTTCCACTCTTCTATTCCCCATACTTACCACCTTGCTCCACTTCACTGGGGCCAAATGCAAGAGAGACCAGCACTATCTTAGCCATGACGTGGTATGTACATAGCAGGGAGAGAGAGAGATGGAATAGAGAGCTTTGTCCAGAAACTATCCACCATGGAAATGAAAAATAGAAACATTTATTGAAGAAGATACAAAAAACATTGTACATAGGACAAAGATGCCTCAGTCCCCCTCAAAGTAGGCACCTTGGGACCTTACACAGTTCTCCCAGTGTCTCTTAACCTGGCGTGTATACATTCAACATTCTCAGGTGTTCAGCTGTTGCAGGCCTTCCAGAACCTGGATCACTTTCAGCAGATTCTTGACCGCCTTTGATGCATTTGTGCCACACTTTTATATGTGCTGCACTCATTGCATGGTCTCCGAAAGCCTTCTGAATCATCCAAATAGTTTCTGCAGAGGAATGTTCAAGCTTAACGCAAAATTTGATGCAGATTTGTTGCTCTACTCACTCAGTCATTTGGAATGCGACAGCCACACAGTGCACATGCTCACTCCACAGCATCTAGCACCCACTGACTAGTACGGTGAAGTTGTCACTGTTCACACATGCACATTACAGTCCACTCTCCTTGGCTGCCAATTTCCACTGATGTCACATAACCATTTTCATTAACAATGGCTGGAGGATACTTTCTGGACAGACTTTGTATATATCTGATTGGCAATAAGAGTAGAAAAATCGAGGAGGGAGCAGTGGAAGGGCTCTAACTCTCTGACCAGGTTGCCTGGGAGAGACAGGAGGGGTGATACTCATCCAAAAGATGGTCCCCTGATAAGCCCAATGTAGTATCATATGTAGCACTAAGATAAAAACCTCTCAACTAGAAAGGAGAGAGAGAAGAAAGAAGTGGGGGTAGAGGGAAGAACAGAAGGAAGAAAGGAGGAAAAGAAGGAAGGAGAAAAAGAAGAAAGGAACGAGTTTAATTGTGTGCAATTAGCCTATATTTACATAAGTCAGGCATTTATACCTAGTATTTGCTAAGCACCTACTCTATCAAGTACCAAAGTTAAAAATATGATTAAGATATAATCTTTGCCTCAAAAACTTAGTGTCTGTAGGCAAATAGGCAAGCAAACAGAAAATACAAAAACATGTCAGAAGCAACCTCAAAGATTACTGGGCACCCCAAGAATGGACACCTAGCTCTAACTGGATCTATGGTAGTCAGCTATGAATGGCCTCAGCATGAAGGAGATCTCTGGTATGAATCCTAAAGGACAAATAGAAGCTAGCCAGATAAGAGGAGGTGGTTACAGAGAGAGTATTCCAGGGAGGAGAGAGCATGTCAGAAATAACCCCAGGTGAGGGACACATAGGGATGGGGATCCCAGTCCTTATTAGTTACTTAGGGGAAGCAGGTACTTGGAGAGGGAGACATGTGGGACCTGGAGTTCTTCAAACCAGAGTAGAGACACCACTCTATTTATTTTCTTCCTTGGGCCTTGCTACTAAAAAAGGTTTGCTGAGAACTACAACACTAAGAGGGTTAAGCTGACTGGTGATCAAGTCCCCTATGCCCTGTCAATCTCATTCCCCTAGAAATCATCGATTACATAGTTTTGAAGAGGCACATTCAGCATTGCAAGAGGTACCTCAAATAAACAAGAGGCATAAATAACTTACCTGGTCAAAAACAGTTTCAAAAAAAATCAGGTAGACTGTACCCATAGAGGACTTTGATGTTGAGTGGGTAAAGCACTTAGGGGATCTTTCTCTCCATCCCCATGGAGCTCACCAAGAGCTTCAGGGAGCTTGGGTTATGAGTCTACATATCAATAGAATACAATGTGCAAATTAAATTTTTGCACCATTTCACAAACTGCAGCCTATAAATAATGATTGCTTTTGTCTTAAACAACATACTGAAATGATGACAAGTCTTCAGCACCATAGCCTTTCCAAAACATCTGGAACTCAGCCCATCAGTGAGACAATAGCAGCTTCAGGGAGGAAGAGTTGATCCCTCTCAGGGCCATGGTCACCACAGGGGATGCCCAAGGCCCATCAGGAACAAAACAACTAGATCTACTCTCCTTCCTCCAGAATTAGAAAGGAGCCTTGGAGCCAATTTGAGATTTAAAAAAAATCTACCCAAACAAACCACACTTATTATAATAGGTAGGAGGAGAAAGAATAGAAGCTGGACTGTTAGAAAATGGGGAAAAGGAGGAAATTCAAGGAAACTCCACTCATCTGAACATACAGCCCTTGCTTTCAACTCACCATCTTTGTTTTCTTATTTAGGAAAAACAACACTGAAAAGGGGGATATAGGACAGGCAGATAAGTCTAACAAAATATGCAGTCTTGACGTCCTTTTTTCTACTTTCCCAATCTCATACTTTGTATTTCAGAAACAAGCCTACACTGCTTTGGGAAGAGTCTCTCTGCCTTGTGAATAATTCACAGAGTCTGCTAGCATCCTCAGTGCCTGCCTACTAGCTCAAGGGCTCAATGGAGAGTGCAGGATTCTAAGATTGGAATATGAGTTCCTAATAATACCCAAGAAGTCATAATCAGCCTGTGACCACCATGACTGAGCAGAACTTCTCAACTGCACCATTTGCTCTTCCTGTTAGGACAGTGGGCAGGCAAAGGTACCAGAATGGCAGCCATAAACCTGCCACTCAGAGGCAAGCCATTCACCTCATCACCAACTGGTAGGAGGAAACAGCTGCAACTACATGGAGTTTTCTTTTATGTGGGTGTGCAACATACTCCACTGCCTGGCCAAAGTGTTGCATTTTTACTTTCATCCTGCACTTGGCATGTTGCCAAGGAAGGGAGGGCTTCAGGAGGTTGGGCAGGAGGAAGGTTTGTTCAACTGGACATTTTGATCTGGCCTCACGAACAGGATTCAATCCCCCAACATGGAGTGCTTTGAAGTCCTTTCCTAAGGGTCCTCTTTGCTTCCAACCCTAGTCCAAAGTATCTACCCCATCAGTTCTCTTATGTCTGAATTTCCACCATGATAGCATCATTCTTTGAAAAATAGTGTTGCCTTCCAATAGTTTGCTATTAAAATACAAACCAACCTGGGAGGAAGTAATGTCCCAGGCTTTGATCAGCCATTAGCCTCTCTGGTATTCACCTAGCAAAGCTGAGAGTATGGAACAGGACAGAAAAAGTGACCATCATTTTGGCACTGGGTGCCCAGGTGAGGAAAGATGGGAGGGGGTGGGGTCACTTTATAATGGAAAAGGAGCATTCATTGATAGAGTTAGCAACTCCTATATTGCACACTTACCCCCTTGTTCAAGGCCAAAATTGACCAGGGCCTCAGCCTCCATTGGATTTTAGGTGCTACAAAACTTCTAGAGACATGCAAGGCAAAGGTTCACTCTCAAGTACTATTGAACTCCATTTCTTTCTAACAAAGTGGACTATGAATTGATGTTTTTATTCTAATGCATCAATGTAAAGACATCTCTATTTTTTACAAGGACCATATCAGCAGTTCTGTCAGACTTTCAGTAAACATTAGTTTGCTGGCACTTTAATTTTACTTTTCTGCATGCACATCTACCTACCCCCAACTGGGGAAAAAAAGCTTTTCTGTCTAGTCATTAATGATGTATGCACAGTCACTTAAGAGAACTGGAGGAGTCATTCTTCAAGGAAGCATGATTTTAGGTTTTTGATTTTTCTTGTGAAACAAATAACTGTCTCCAAGGGTGTATGCCATTTAAAAGGTTTTCTGCATTGGGTTTTCCAGTACCCTTCTCAGAGAAATAAGATCTAAGCAGAATATCATATTTTGATTGAACTTAAGGAAATAGGTTAAATTTGGGGAGAGGCAGGGAGAGATCCTCAGAAGGAAGGTTGCTAAACTTTGGAGCAAGCAACAGAGAGTAATTATGGGAGCTCCTTTTGCAGAGTTCTTGCTGAAATGGGACTGTCAAGGTTAAAGTTCTGCTTAAAGACAGGGGCATTGGCACAGATGACCCTAGGAGCTCACTTCCAAGGTTCAAGAACCATAATCCTAATCCTGGTCCTTCTCCTTTGGGTCCTTTAAAAAAGCAAGAAAGCAGAATATCTTGTCCACCCTGTCCTCATTATGGTTCAGATATCTGATGAGATAAAAGCCCAGTTTGCATAAAAAGTAAATCAGAAGAGGCCAGTTCCAGAAATTCTGAACCAAGCTCATCTTGATAAATAAAATGTGGCATTCATAACAAACAAACCAAAAAGCAGATAAAGGATAAGAGCCCTCGGCATTAATGCTGGAAAACCTGTGGCGATAAATAAGTAATATTATAATAAAAGATATTATAATGCATTGTCATTTGCAGGGAGAAATGTAATACAGTCTGAGGAGGAAGATAGATGGCCCAAGTTGTTTCTCTGACAGTGGAAGTAATAGCTATTGAATGTTATGTTTAGCATATCATAAAATCAGTGTTAGCAGGCAAGACAGCCCTCAAGCCATCCTGAAGTCCACATTCAGCCTTTTGACATCAGCAAGAAAAAAGCCTGGAATGCAGCTCACTCGGGATGGATGGCCTCAATTCAAACCAAATTAGAAGAGACAGAGCTTCCCTTCGGCTGGCCAGCCCTCAGCCTGAAGTGGAAATGAACTTGGGGGTAACTGGAATATGTCTTTCTTCAGCCCCCTCTGTACTCGCTAGCCCCAAGAGGATCCTGCCAGTTGCAGCAGCCAAGCTGTAAAGCTTGACTTCTTGTAGCCTTGGAAACTTTTCTGGGGATGATGGGGTCAGTTCTCGTTATACAATGGGGAGCCATGGACAAATTCAGGTTTTCTTCAGAGGTGTTGAAAATCCTCCTTCTTCTAAACATGGCTGTATCACATTACCTGAAATACCCCTATTATTTATGATGTAAATTATAGCTCATCCACTTGAGAGAGAAGAGAGAGCCGTATGCATCTGCAAGATGATGGAGCCTGACACCTGCCCACCCCACATCCACTAAGCTGTGCAGCCTTGCTCACTGTAGGGACAGGAAAGCCAGTAAGCAGGAGTAATCCAGCCAAGCACTCACACAGGAGGGCTCCTTCATTTCTGCCAAATGTGTGCCATGTTATTTTATTTATTTTGTTTTTAGTGTATTGTTTGGCAGAAGAGCCCACTGATAACATATCCTGAGCAAAATTTAAATAATGAACCAAGGGAAGTTTACATGCATCCAGATGAACTTCCTTGTTCCAAAGCAGCCTATGGGATGCATTTGGGAAAGAATTGGGAAAACAAGACTCAGCCTCTGCTTCCTAGGAACTGGAACAGCAGAACTAGAATCTGCACACTGCTGCCTCTGGGCTCTACAGCCTGGAAGAATAGGGATCTGGCATGTTGGGGTGCAACTAGGTTCAGAAGAATGGAGGAAGAAGACTGAAGAAGATACTTCTGCCTTATTTCCTGAAAGGACTGGAATCACCAGAAATTTTTCTTGCTTTCTTTCTTATTCTCAAGATGGAAGTTCCATTAGAAACCTCTAGTCCCCTCCCTCTACCACCACTGTCAATCTCAGAGAGGGAAACAAGTGTCTTTCACCCCCACAGGATACTGGGAACCACCAAGAACAGCTCTGGGTAGAGGGTTGAGCAGGGGCTGAAGACAGTGTGTGGGTAGGTACTTGGGGAAAGCTGTACTGACCAGTAGAGGCAGGTTGGCCACTCCTTTCCTTTCTCAGGTCCTGGTCCAGTAACCTTGTAGAGAATAGAGACACATTTATTGAAGATTTTCTATGCAGCATGCTCTGTCCTAGGTGTTACGTAGGATACAAAGATGGCTCCTCCCCTGATCACAAGGAAATGAGAGAATTACACTCTCGAAATCAAGAACAGGACCAAGAAATTCAGCCTTGGCTACCTCACAAAAGCAACTGACTTAGCTCTGATGCCCATGGCTAATTTCAATTCAATGTAAGGTGCATGCACAGGAAAAGCACCTGGGAATCGTGGTTAAGAGCATGGACTTTGAAATTCTAGGTATTTGACTTTGCATCCTACTTTGACTGCTTACTACTTCTGTGACCCTTGGCAAGTTATCTAAAGCTGTCTGAGAACTGGGATGCAATATATAAAAACCAAACAATTCTTATGGTTTCTGTATTGGGACAATTTAATGAGTTCATGGTTATAAAACACTTAGCACAACATATAGAAAATGCTCAATACATGTTGGCTGAATGGAAATTAAAAATGTGCCAGGCACTGGGCTTAAAGCTGGGATACCCAGATGGTTAATGCATGCGTTGTTCTCCAGGCACTTAGAGTCTAATAAGTGCAAATAACTATAGCAAGATGGCAAAATCACATACTGAGCTGCCTGTTTTTGTTCAGATGTTAGAAATGAAATAACTTCCTTGGTTGGGATTGTTTCTTGGGAGGGGATTTTTTAAGACTGGGAGATTTCAGCTGCAAGTATGCAAGAATGAGATAACATTGTTAATGAAAGGCCCCTGGATAGAGATGTAAGGACTACTTTTAAGCCCAGCTCCACCTAAGGCTAAGTGTATGACCTATGAAAATTAATGAGTTAATTAATTAAAATATTTATTAAGCACCTACTATGAATCAGGCACTATGATTCGCTGGAGATACAGTAGTTGTAGTGTAAATTGCTAGTGCTCACCAATATCCACGTTCTCCTTTGCTCCCTGGGCACGCAACTGGACTACATTTACCAGCCTCCCTTGCAGCTAGGTGAGATTACATAACTTGGGTTTTGGCCAATGGAATGTGACCAAAATGAAGCACTCCATTCTCAGGTCTGGCTCATAGAAACCTTCCATCAATGATCACTTTGCTTGTTCCACATCCACCAGCTAAATTGAGAGCCCTTCAGAGAACCAGAGGAAGATGTCCCCACAGATAGAGACTTGACTCCTGGGCCCATATTGGAGTGCAATAGGAATGAGAGATACTTTTATATTATACTTTTATATTATACTATTATATTAAAGAGATACTTTTATATTATACTATTATACTAAGTCATTGAGATTTGTAGGCTTATCTGTTACAACAATTAGCATTATTTTCTGTATCTAAGAAAGCAGTGAACAAAACAGACATCCCTGGCATTGTGGAGCTGAAAAACTCTCAAAAATGGCAATTAAATAAGTAATTATAATGTAATATAATGAACATTAGGGCAGTGCAAAGACAGAAGAACTGGGAGCAGATAGCAGGATGACCTAGGCTAATCTAAGAGTTGGGAAAATTCTCTCAGAAAAGGTGCATTTATGGTGAGGCCTGAAGGATGGTGTATTAGTCAGCTCAGGCTGCTATAACAAAGTACCACAGACTGAGTGGCTGAAACAACAGAAACTTATTTTCTCACAGTCTTGGAGGGTTAAAGTTCATGATCAAGGTGTTGGCAGGGTTGATTTCTTCTCAGGTCTCTCTCTCCCTAGCTTGTGGATGGTTGCCTCCCTCCAATGTCTTCTCTCTGGACATGTCTGTGCCCTAATCCCCTTTCCTTAAGAGGACACCCATCTTGTTGGATTTTACCTTAATTACCTCTTTAAAGGCCCTATGTCCAAACAAAGTCACATTCTAAGGCATTGGGGTTAGGATTTTGACATGTGAATTTTAGGGGAAGAAAATTCAGCCCATAACAGGTTAAGAGTAAGCCACTTGAAGGGTTAAGGCAACCTCAGGTTTTCTATTTGGTCCAATGATGAGAACTGGCACAAGAAAGGCAGGAGAATGAGAAAGAAGCTCAAATTTCCAAGGGGCAGGGTGGTGAAGCTATTCAAATAAGAATTTAGATCCCAACCTGACAGTAATGCTTTGATTGCAGATTTGGAATGTAAGATATTAAAAATCAAATTGTAAGAGGGTATAAAACAACAGCGTGACTTGGCTCTCTGGAGATGGGAAGAGATTGATTGCAGCTGTGGTTTGTGGACTTGGAATCTGCATGGGAGCTACTATGCTTGCTAGGAAATCCCAGGAGAGACTTTTAGAGTAAAGATCAGCCCCAGAAGTCAGATCACAAGAATGGTAGCTACCTGGCCACATGTAGCTATTGAAGATCAATGGGTAAAAGATCAATCTGAATAAATGATCTATTAATACATACGACAGGTTCCCAGCAATTAATCTCCAGGAAGACGACAGCCGCCAGTTACAGTGAACTGTTGACGGTGATTGACATAATGGGATCGTCTGCAGCTGCCAGGCTGCTGAGTTAGTAATATTCACATTTATTTTCTTGCTTAGTTTCTGGGGCAGCTGTAGAGTTTGGGGCTGAAAACATACTGCTTAGAAGACCAAAATAGTCTCTTCTCTAAGAGTAGGCGTACGTAAGCAGATCTGGGACCCATGTCTGATCTACTGGAAGAAAAAGAGAGAGAGGGGCCTTTCTTTTCTCCCAAGTGATTAAACCTTTGTAATACTGAGCTTGGTAGGGGAATTTGGAGAGCCCTTCTCAGAAATTAGGAATGTCACCATGCATTTGACAGCTGCCATTGAGAGGGGGGAAAAACCATATTTCTATGAGAGATATGCTATTCTTTTTTTTTTTTTATCTTGGTCCTTTCAGAAGAATACCATGAACCAACCTGTGCCTCCAAAATATGCTTCTATACTTTTGGTCTTCTAAACCTAGAATTTTGAATATCTGCCTAGTGAATTCCTCTCATTCTTCAAAACCCATCTCATCACCATAACACTTCCTCCAAAGATCTTCCCTGGATGCTTTGGATTCTACCTCCAAAACACTGTGCACCCCTAATCCATCTGCCTTTCTCCCTGTCATGCCTACCGTCTCAGTCCAAGTCACCATTACCACTCACTTGCACGAATGCAGGGGCCTCCTGCCTGGCCTCCCTCTTACAGCCTTACTCTCTACAGTCTAGTTTCCATGCAACAATCAGAATTAATTATTTGCAATATATGGCAGTACATGTTACTATAATTGCACTCTGAGTCAAATTCAGTCTAACACTGTGGCCTGCACAGCCCCACATAAGCCAGCTCCTCCTGCCTCCTAGACCTTGGTCTCTCATCCAATGCATCTGAGCTCCTGCTACATCAAGAGGAGTTCAACACTCATTCCAGGGAGTCCTGTATTTGCTGTCTTCCCTCCCTTAATCTTCTCCTCCCAATCCCCACAAATCAGGTCTTCCCATGATTATCTCCTCATCAGTTAGGTCTCAGCTCCTCAAAGAGGCCTACCTAGACCACCCAACCAAAAGCAGCTCCCACCCCAGTCCCCGGGCACTGTCACATTACCTTTTCGATTGCCTTTGCAATGCTTCACCAGCTGGAATGACAAAGTCTCTAAAGTTGTTTGTTACATGTCTTCCCCCACTAGAAGGTGAGCTCCGTAAAAACAAAGACTTTTCTTTTGGGTTTACGTTTCCTTAACATGCGGGAGAGTACCTGGCACATAGCCAATGTTCAAGATCTTGAATGAATGAATGAATGGCATCATCCATCATTGACTCATCTAAATTTCCACAGTATCCTGTTTCCATCTCTGCTAAGACATTCAGCACATTGTAGAGTGGGAATTTGTCAAAATCTCTTTCTCTCTTCCTTGATGATGAGCTCCTTAAAGAAAAGGATGTGTGTCGTAAGACAATGTGTGCTAAAGCAGAGAACGCAGCATTACCCACGATGTCAGTACTTCTCAAACTTTAACGGGCGCACGAATCACCCAGGGGATCTTGTTAAAATGCAGTTTCTGATCTATAGTCTGGAGGGGGACCCAAGATTCTGCATTTTCTAACAAGCTTTCAAATGATGCCAATGCTGCTGGTTGTTGGCGTAGTTGCAGAAAAAAGGCGTCTTTTGAGAGGTGCTTTAACATGTTGTTTCTCTTTCCCTTTGTATGTGCTGCAGGGTCCCACAGAACACCTCTATGATGGGTGTAAAATACACATTAAATTAGCATATGTTACACGAATGCATAAATGAATGAATGAGTCCAAAACTCTCAAATTTATAGGAAATAAAACTGAGTCGTAAAGAGTTAAATCGCTTGCTTACCTAAAACCTCACAACTATCCATGTCAGGTCTAGAATCCTTGTTTCTAGTGCTCTTTAGTCAAATCCTTCTCATTCTAGCTGCTTCCTAGGATTGAGGTTGAGATTTTAAAGGTAGCAAGGAGGAGCTGCTAAGTGCAGAGTAGCTCCCCACACTATAATAAGTGTCAAAGAAAGCTGGGGAGAGCACCCACAGGACAAGGAGTCATTGCTCAGTGACTGCCCAACGCATTCATATTCCTGCAGTCTGCCCGGGTTTTCATGGGCTGCCCACACTGGAGGAGTGCTGTCCATGAAACCCTTCTGTTCAGGAAAGCAGAAAGGCATTTCTTCTTTGCAGAATCTGTCACGCTCACAGGACACATAAGCCAAGTGCTGAGAAGGGCCAGCTAGCATCTGACTGAGACCTATGAGAGAAGATACATGGTTTTATCAGGTTGAAGAGAAAATCCCTAAGACCTGGGATTTGGGGGTGATGGGCAGAATCAAATGGCAGAGGGCCCTGCGGCATTCCTCCCAAAAAACTTGGAAAATAGAGACTGCATTGTAGCTTCAACCTCTGCTCCAAATTAGCACGGGATGGTTCCACCTGGGCAGATGGGCCCTAATTCATAGCCCCATCTTACAGCACTGAAGTCGGTTGCGTGCATACCAGGGAGTCTGCCTGAGAATCTGCTTCTGACTAGCAGGCAGCTGAACCCAAAGCGTAGCCCAGGAGACAGACGTGGACAGTTGTTCAGATTTCCCCAATAGCAACGTAGCAATCAGCCTGAGGGACACAGCATGAAGCACACAGAAGAAGCGTATGTTGCCAAAAACCTGACCCAACTTGGAGGCTTCTTCCAAACTCTCTCGTGTCATCCTTATTTCTACACGCTGGTCCTGAACAGCAGTGACTGTGATGTTGGTCTTTGCAATCAGTCATTTAGAGTGGCATCGGGCCAGGCTTCGCGGGGCAGCCCAGGGACCAACCCTCTCTAGCCTGTCAAGAATTGTATTGTCCCCTGCTTCCCACATGACTCTGTGAACACTTAGGAAATTTGAAAGAGTCAAAGGCTCTCCGGCTATTTTGCCCCTTTGCTATAAGCAAATTGTCTATGGTGCGTTTCAGTCAGACAGACACAATTCCTGACTGTGAAGACAGGGAGACCTTGGAATGCAAGCTCCCCTTCTGCAGAGATGACTGGCACCTTGCTACTCAGACTGTGGTCAAGAAACAGCAGCAACTGCATTACCTGGGAGAGAGTAGAAAACGCAGGATCTCAGGCCCCCTCCCCAGGCCTCCCACATGAGAATCTGCATTTTAAACAAGATCCTCAAGTGGTTCAGATACTCACTGAAGTCTGAGACACTAGATGCCCCTCTGGCTGGGATAACAACTCCAGTCCTGGCCAATGACGAGGAAATGGATGACTGTGGATTCAACTTCCCTGGGATTTTCTCACCGAGACCCTTTTCCGCCTGCCATAAATATGGGTCTCTCGCTGCACAGGAGCAGAACCCACCTTTCTGCTTTATCCAAAGGGCACAAGAATATTTAAATAAAAACAAGAAAACAGACAAGTAAGGTAAGCTCAAAATTTCCCCCTGCATGAGAAAGAAAACCAAGAACATCTTCTTTCTTTTAAGGAGAGAGCAGCCTCTATTGAGTCTCCCTCTGGCTTTGTTGCAAGCATCCCATTCAGCTGTATCTTCCCCACACTTTCCCTTTTCTTCTTCCTCCCCACTTCCTGAACTCAGAAAAGATGCTGGCAGGGGAACTGACACATCAGGGCCAGGGGGCTCTTAGCCTCTGAGAGTCTGGTTGAGTGGTTCAGACCAGGAAGGAGTCCTCCCTGTGTCCATCTCTCCAGATGGCTTTTAGATACTGGCCCCTCCTTTCCATGTGTCCCCTCGACACACACACACACACACACACACACACACACACACACACACACACATGCACACACACTGCCTTTTATCTGCCAAAGGCTCCTCTACAGCTCTGAGCTGTGTGAGCACATTCTACTGTCACTAGAGCACACATCCTCCCTAGCGCTGTGCTGGCTTTAACCCCTGTTTTGCCTGGCTACACACACCCCCTTCTCTCCTTGGGGAACCAGAAATGGCAGATGGCAGCTTGGGGTTGGAAATGTCTTCACAGGTGAGTGCATATGCCCCAAGCTGGAAAGAATCCCATTGGCCACCCCTTCTGGACTGAAAATATGTACCTTAGAGGCTATGTGGTGTAGTGAGAACCTATCACACTGGCTGGAGTTCAAGTCCCAGTGCTGCCACTTAATATTTGTGTGGTTTTGAGCAACCATTTGATGTAATTTTCTTTCTTTGGATTCTTCAGCTGAGAATTGGGGATAATAATGCCCACTTCCTAGAATGAGACCTGGCACATTAACCCATCAGTTTTCCTAGGTTTCCCCCCTTCCACAGAACTCCTCCTGGTTGACTGGGTGCTGGTACCGGATTACCTGTCTGTCACTGGTTCAAGGTACACAGGTATTATGACCTACCTTTAGCTCATCCACATCTGTAGGTGGCCCTTTGTTCCAAAGACTAATGATCAGTGCAAGAAGTGGCCTGTTCTTCTCTGTGTAAAGCTATTCTGGAAATTTTAACCCCTCACAGATGAAAAAATCCACTATTGCCATTGTTAGAAGCTTTGGGACAGCAGGACCCCTAGTACCCAAGGCAAACAGCCATCTGCCCATGGCCAGTTTGTCCACTCAGGTGGCTCTATCTGCATTCAGTTTTTAGCCACTACTTGACAGCTTCTCTTCTGCCAGTGAAATCTGAACAGATCAATTGAGATTTAATTAGCACTCTACAGTTAATCCAAAATAATTACTGTGGTCCTTTAAATAGGGATTTCATTTTGAAAAAATAAAAGTCATAAGAATAGTTATATAACGCTTTCTTTCCCCAGGGAGACTTTGACTTGATGTTCTCAGGAGATGTGAACCCAACATAACAATTTTATTAGCTCTTATTAAAGCTTTGATACATGTACTTCAAAGGAGTGGCCGTTCTCCTTTTCATTTGAAGTACAGAAATCTTTTCTGGCATCTGGGCTATCTGGAGGGGCAATTGTTTTCTGCAGGTCTCAGAGCTGAGACCCTGGAACAAACAGAACTTTCTCCCTAAAGTGGTTTATTTTCCTTTTCTCCATCTGCTCCAGGGAATGAGGAAGGGAAAGGTGGCAACGTGAACAGTGGTCACTGTGATCAAAGCCAAGTGCCATTTAGTAATCTGTAAAGTCAGTCTGGCCTAGGAAATGGGATCAGAGTCTCCGAGTTGACAGCAACCATGATGATCTCCTGGTCCACCCACCCATTGTGTGCTAGAACCTTCCAGGCAGCATCCTGACTCTCAGATGATCACTTCATGTCTACCTTTAAACCTTCCAGTGATCAGGAGATGCCTAACTCAAAAGTCACCTTATCCACATGCAGATGCCTCTAACTACTGAGAAAAGCATCTTCTTTCCACTGAGTCAGTATCTGCTTCACTGTCAGACCCTTCACAGGTCCCAGTTCTACCCTCTGAAACACAAGAGAATTATCCAATGCACCTTCTCTAGGAGACACTTTCAAAGGTTGAGCACAGTTGTTATTACCTCCCCAAATGTCCCCTTCTTAAATGCATTGCCATTTTTCTCAACCCATCTTTGGTAGACAAGGTGTCCAGGCACTTTTCAGAGTGGTCTTCGTTCTTCTTTTTGTTAGTGTCCCTCCTAAGCGGGAAATCCAGAACTGATCAGAGGGCTCTGAGGGATCTCTAACTATAGCAGTATAGAGGACAGACTTCTCTGAAGATAAGACCCTCTCTATCGATAGATAAATAAGTAGATATGGATACAGATATATGGATATACATATAGATGTAGACATATGGTGTATATATAGATACAGATAAACATATACATACACATATATAGTGTGTATAACTTTTTTGTCTACCGTGTTGGCCTGGTAGAATCTATGGTGAGCTAAGTTCTACATTCAGACTCACTTTTTCTCATCCTCTGTTTGTGAAATTCAGCTTTCTTTCAAACCTTATACCAAGACTCTACTTTTACCCTTGTTAAATTTATCTTGTTAGTTTCAATCCATCTTTCTAGATAGCAAGATCTTTTGAAACTTGTTTATATCATTTGTCATATTAGCCGACCTCTGCTTTGTGTCATCATAAATTTGATAAGCACACGGTCGATGCCCTGTTCAAAACATTGATAAATACTTGGAACATGACGGAGACAGGGAAAAAGCCCTTTGAGTTGATAGTAGACATCTCACTCCCCATTGGTACCATTCCAGAGATCAAATGTCTTTGAATGGCATTGTCCTATCTGCTACAAATACACACATACAGCCTGTATTTTGTAGGTCATTCTGGAGACTATCAGGAGAAACTGTCATAGGTCTTGCTATATCACCATTCTCTACATCTACACTACCCATCCTCCCCCCCACCTCCACTCCATCTGCCAGGCTAGGAAATACGTCAAAAAAGGAACTGAGGTTATTTGGCATGATTGGCTTTCAGGAAATCATGGGTGCTTCTAGTGATCACCTCTTTCTTTCCTATGTGTTCACAGACCATCTGCTTAATAATATGCTCTCACATTTTTCCAAGAGCAAGCATCAAGATCACTAGAGTATACTTTTGATAATTCACATTTCCCACTTTGTGAAATGGAGGACAGCATGTGCCTGTTAGTCTGACTCCTCATGAATTCAGAGGATAGTATCAAGACTGCCCAAGGGTATATAGCCATACATTAAACCCAAGGTCCAAATAATTGAGGAATCCACATTTTTAAAATGTATTTCCCAGCTAGAGAGAGAAGCAGAGCCTAAAGCCTTAGAGTATTCTCCTGCACACCTTAAGGATTTACACTCTGGGTCCAAGTGGCTGTTGGAAGACCTGGGATAAAGGTAGAATCCTGTCTCTATCTCCAACTAGTAATTCATTCCTCTGGTCTCAGTTTCCTCATCTATAAAATGATGGGATCTCTTCTACTTCTAAGTTTTAGTGACATAAGAGGCTAGTTGCTAAGGATGACTGGACAGGTGGCTGAATTTACGTACTAGGTCTGATTCTACCACCACCACCCTTTTGGGAGTTTATACAGCTGTGAGATTTTCATTTGCCTTCTGGGCACAAGCCTGCACACGCATACACACACACATCTGCATCCACAATCACAAATTCTCTCTCTGGTATGTGCATTTGATGAGAATAAAGTCCACTGTTTTAATATTATCTCTGCATTATAATGAATCTGCTCTAGGAACAGCTTGTTACAGCATCATCTGTCAAGAATGCATTACTAATGTCTTTTAAAACATTTTTTGTGATATGTTGCTAGAGAACAGCACTGGGCCTAGATAGCATTTATTAAATATTAGAAACATTGTCAAATAGCTTCACACAAAGTAAGATTTGAGGGCTTTGTATTAACATACATGTATATTTTTAAGAAGAATAATGAAACTCAATGTGAACAGAAATATTTTGTGATATTCTTTTAAATCCAACACACCCCATTTATGTTTCTTGAGACAGTCCAGGGCGTTATCTGTTTATCCAATGAGGACTGCAAGAGGAAAAAGAAAAACAAGGAAGGCAGAAAGACACTTGAGAAAGAAGACAGAGCAAACCTGTCCTCATTTTCTGACATGGAGGAAATGAAAATAAATGTACAGCACCAAAAGTAGAATGTAATTGCCTAGTTCTTTGGAATTTTTACTTTAGCATAATCCCAGGATCATATTTAATCAACTTGTGGCAGATAGAGTCTTTCAGAGTTGATGAGGGGTGCTCAGGACTTCCCTCACCTCATGACTTGGACCGTTGGCAGCATATGTTTGGGTGCCCTGAGAGACTGATGATTAGTTTGTTAAGCCTCACATCTGACCTAGACTGACAAGGTCACTGTTCTTATCTTCTAAAGTATGCATGCTTGAGATCTGGTTTCCACTGACAGGCCCACTGAGTTTTCCTTCTATAACTTCAGACATGGCACAATCAACATGTTTCTGACTTCTCTGGGTAAGAAGCTCTACACATCTATATTCCTATCTCTCCCTCACACACACACACACACACACACACACACACCATACACACACTACCGGCACAACCGAAAGGCTGCTTGCTGCCAATGAGACCATTAAGAGGGAGGCTATAGAATTTAGCCTGAAGGGCTAGGAAGTATATCCTCTCTCCCGTTAAAAAGAAGATTGGGATATGTATCTTACTTTTGCTACCCTATTCTAGATCTAGGTAGAAAGATTTAACTGTGGCTCTCAATCCTTATATCTGTTGAGAATCACCTGTAGGGTATTTTCAACCTGCATGTATCTAACCAAAATTTAAACCTACCCTTTGGCTGGGATCTAATTCCTAAGCATTTTGGTTTTGAAAAATCTCCAGTGCAAATGTACAGTAGATTTGATAGGGATCCTACAACACCTTATCATGGCTGCTGCCACTTTTGATAAACACCTGAGGAATGTATAATACACAAAAACAATTCATTATGCTGAAAGCTAATAGGATGGAGTGGTTTAGTCTATACACTCTAAAGCCTTGGGTTCAAATCTTGCTCAACCACCTCCAGGTGTCTGTGTACGTCATTTCCTCTGCCATGAAGCAGGACTACTAATAACATTAATAATAGCATTACTGTGGAGGTCAGATGAGTTCTTACACATAAAGGGTAGGGAATGATGTTTGGGTTATGATGTGTGTTCGAAACATGCACATTTTTTTAGGCAAATGTACTCTTTGTTTCTAGGATCTGGGTCGGCACACATAGCTGTGTTTTCTGTTGAAACTGGCCAGCTTGATAACACGCTGCCTTGCAATTGTTTTGTGCCTGTCCTGTCTTCGTTCCTTTTTACCTCAATCTTGCATCGCTGGGATTGCTTTCCACAAGCACATAATACAGCATTTGCCGTAAGTTCCACACCAAGATCTGTCCAGGAAAGCTGATAAAGACTCTAAGATTACCAAGGCAGTAATCAGATAAATTGGCAAAGAATTTCATTATTTGTTTGGATAGAAAACATAAATATACATAGTTGGATTTGAGCAATTATCAAAGGTGAGGAGCAGCAATTTGCCTTGGATTGGAAGCTTAAACTAGGGGCCAGTTTGGGGAACACTCCCCACCTCCACCCTCCTTGCCCAACATCCCCAGTGAAAACTGCCTGAAGAAAACTTTAGATGAAGGAGGTCTTTGCCCTGATGCAGCCCTGGCTGGAGATGACTGGCAAGAGTAAGGCTGGTTTCAAGGAAGCCCCAGGGACCTCAGGCAGAAGCCTGCCCTGTGGACCAGTTCTACACTGGAAAGAGTGAGAAGCTCCATAATTTGGGGGCTTACACAAGTCCCCAGGGATTACTCCTAAGTCATCGGATCCACAGTGCACCTAGGAGAAAGAGAGAGCCCATGGAAAAACAGGAATCTTTGCATAGCTGAACCTCTTGATCCGAAGTTGCGTAAAGTGGATTATTTCTACTCCCGACTCAATGTGGAACAAAGGCTATTAGTGTAGGTCCTGCCTCTGTTCCTGACATTGGCTTTACTGTTAATAAATGACCCTATCTGAGGGAGGGAGGAGCAGCAACAGGGGCTGAGACCCTTACTTAGATAAGAGTTTGTACCGTGAAATTGCCTGACACTCTAGAAAATGATCCTGCAGCACAAATGGCTAACTAAGCATCTTCATAGTAAAACACTCAATATGTGGGATTCTGAAGAGAAATAAATGGGAAGGGCCATGGTTCCCAGGGTACTGTCTAAAGTTAAAACCCACCATCCTCTGGGAGCCAACACCAGTAGCAAGGACTGCTTTTCTTCCCACCTCTTCTGTCTACCTTGGTTCATTATTCTGCTGCATCTTCCACCTTAGACCAGACCAGCCTCACCCTGGCTCCCACCCACACAGGAAGGGTGCAAAGAGCCCCTGTGTCAAGGCCAGGGATTGCATCAGCAACCAAAGTCCTTGTCACTGGTGCCGCCCATCCGTGCTTCCGCTTTTCCTCCCCCTTCTGTGTTTGAGCTTTAGCACATTCACTGGTTTCTGAAATGTGAAATGTTCTTCTTCTATTTTTTGTATCTTAGTTCTTTTTGATGTGAGTGGATTTGGCCCCCAGATCCCCTTGCTGTTTTTCGTGAGATATTGCCTGACCTTTACTAACCCCTTCATTTAACAGCCTTCTCCTACCAGGGATCAGCACCTGAATTTCCGCTCTGACCCTATGCTCCCCAAACTCCCTCCCTCACACACACTCCAGAATGAAAAATGACCCATTTGGTGATAGAGTTCTAAAAGAGACAAAAACCATCTAATTCTGTTCATGAGTTTCCAAGCTAGATCTATTATCCCCATCATAGTATAGGGTCCACATGAATCACAGAGACAGCCACGCTATGCTCAGCGATGCTCAGCACATATGTTCTTTGGTGAGAGAAGCCCTGAGCAATACTTCCTGATCCTGCTGGTGCAGAGCTGATTTATCCCCAGCTCCCTCTACTATGTTACCCAAACATCAGGAGTCCAGGGGCCTCATTTTGCCATTGACAATAAAGGAGAAAAGAAGTGAACTGGGAAGTGGGTGGAATCAGAGAGGGAAAAACAAATTGAAGCTGTCTCAGGTCTCCATTTGGACTAGACCCTACCCCTTACCCTGCATCTGAGCCCAACCACTGTCAGAGGTGGGTTCTCACTGATGAGGCAAAAAAAGTTGTTTCTAGAGCCACCGAATTCCCATTACTTAAGCAAGATTGAGCTGTTTAAAATTTCGGTGGCGTCTGCCAAAAAAATAATAATAGGAAGTTGTATAGAGTGGAATATGCTGACAGCAATAATGTTTCTGTAATAATTCATGTATCGTAGATGATGTTCTGGAAGTCAGCCCAGCGGGCTAATGCAGATTGGGGATGCTCTCCTACTGATGGCCAAATGATTGATTGACATTTCTGCTCCATCATGAAATCAGCTCACAGATGAAGTGGAGCTGGTTCCGAAGGAGAGGAATGAAAGAGGAAAGAGAGAATGAAGGGGGCTGAGCAGTAATGCCCAGGGAAGTTGGAGTAGAAAGACCAGAGAACATTTTCAAGCTCTCTTTCTAATCTAACCTACTCCCAACTTGATTTTATGATGTATTTTTTAAAAAACTAACCATGTGCTCAAGAAGGTGACATTTACCTATTCACTATATCTTCCACTTAGACACCAGATCTCCCTCCCAAAGAAAACAGCTGCGTCTTTCCAATTGTTCTGCCAATAAGATCCATACAACCAATTAGCTCTCCCCATGGTGCACATGGACCTGAGTGGTTATCTGCCCAGGTCCTCATTGGTAGATGTGCCATCAACTCTCAATGCCAGTGATTAAGCCCATCTTTTTCCCCGGTCTGGATTCACCCCGCCATCCAAGCTACTCTAGGCCCTCTACCCATGAATCAGAAAAGGAAAGTTAACTTCTGAATTATTATCTACAGAGCATGATTAGATAAGAAAATGTGCTGCCCCATAACTATATACTGCATAACAAAGCAAGATGGAAATGAGTTTGTAAATCCTACCTGCTGAATTTCCTGAATGTAATGTGGATAATTGAAAGACCTAATTTTTAAGTAAATAACTCCAATATTTTGCGAGTTAAGGGCAGAAACCCAAAAGAGAATTTACAAAGGACCTACCAGTTCTCAAGTACTGGATGAGGTACTTTATATATGCTTTCTCACTTAGTTTTCACAACTCATTAAAACCGAGGAAAGTTAAAGTTACTTTAGACAGGTTATAAGTTAAACCTGCACTGCCCAGTGTGGTTGCCATTAACCGTATATAACTGCTGAGCACCTGAATTGTGACCAGGCCAAAGTGCAGTGTGTTGTGAGTGTACAAATATACAGTGGATTTTGAAGAGAAAGTATGAAAAAAGAATGTAAGATATCTTATTGATACTTTTTACACATGATTACACATGAAATGATATTTTGGAAATTAGGGTCAAGTAAAATATAGGACTGAAGTCAATTTCACCTGTTTCTTCTATTGTCATGGTGGTGGCTACTGTTTTCGTGTGGCCTGGGTTTCAAGTCCCCAGGCCAAGTACTCTTAAGCATCTTAACCTCATAGTCTTCTCTTCATTTGGAGAATGAAGCACAGCAGGAGACTCGGAGAACAAGCTCTACCATTTATGAGCTACTTCCCCTTGACTGAGTTCTTTAACTGCACTAGTCCTTAGTTTTCTCATCTGTAAAAGGAGCCTGATAATAATTAATTTCCAAGATTGCCATAAAGATTGAATAAAATGATGTATGTAAAACAATTATTACCAGGCCTGGGATATAGTATGCAGTCAATAAATTTGAATTGTTATTTCTGTCTGTCAAAAGAAGTCATTGAATTGGATGATGGCTAGTGGCTCTTTAAACCTGCCATTAAATAATTGCATGCCCCTTATCACAGAGGTGATCATTCAAAAACAAATTATGACCACAAAGGAAACTTTACAATAACCGGTGGCTTCCCTGGTGATGTATTTATCTGCTTATAACCAAAATATTCTCTGGGATTGTTTCAGACCTTTTGGAATAGAAATAGGAGGACATCTCAACTCAGACCAAGTTCCATCTGCTCCCTGCTCAGCATCTGGACACTGCCACCTGCCACAGGGGACCATCTGCATCCCGTCCTGAGGCTGAGAATCTCCCACCTGCTGTTTCACTGACCACATCGCCCGTGGTGCCCAGGGCCTGGGGATGAGCGTGCAGGGGAATCGGTGGTGAAGGCTCACACCCCCTCTCCTCTTTAACACCACAGCTGGCTGAAGCTTCTGGGGCAACACTCAAAAGCTTGGCTGAAGAAAATCTGACCAGGTAAATAAAGCTAAACAGAAGGCACTTTCTTTCCCTGTCAATCTTTCGTTAGCTTTCTATGGGTCTTAGAAATAAATCTAAAATCTTTACCATTTTCTTCATGACCCAATATGACCTGGCCCACGCCTGCCGCTGTTTTCCCATCTCCCTCTCTTTCACTTTGCTACAGGCAAGTTGGTCTCGATTCAGTTTCTCCAGCAATGCCGAAGTCTTCCCTGCTTCAGAGCTCTGACACATGCTGTTTCCTCTTGTCCCAAACTTTGTCTGGCTACCGCCTACTTATCCTTCAGCTCTCTGCTTACTTGTCACCTCTGCAGAAAGATTTTCCTCATCTTTTGTTTTCATGGCACTGTGACTTTTCCTTTATGCCCGTATGGCGCTGATGAAAATTGTACCATTTCTTTTTCTCTCACGATCACAACTCCCTTCCTTTTAGATGCATCTCTAGGACCTCACACATAATATGTACGCACCGGTGTTTGTTGAATCAATGCATACGTAGGTTAATAGATAGACGTTGGCTGCCCAAAGTAGAATTCACTCCTTATCTACCTTCCTACCGCCATGTTTTCTGATTCTTTCTCTTTTCCACTTCCAGACACTCTTGTCTAGAACTTCTGTTTGATGATCCTTCTGCAGGCCCCAACCTCACCCAGCAGGTTGAAATGGATGGATTATTCTATGGCCTATGATGCAGCTGAGGGAAGAGTTACATAGGGTTCATCAATGCACAAAGATATACAAATTATGACAACAAAAACTAATATTTTTAGAATTTGAAATATGTCAGGCAACGGATGATGAGTATGATGTATATTATCTCATGTATGCTTCACAGCAGTCCTATGGGATAAGGACTTTAGCTGCCCCCATTTTGCAGATGAGCAAATTGTAATCTAGACTAGGCAATTTGTCTGAGGCCATAGAGTAGCTAAGCACTGGCAGGAGATTTAAAACAAACTTGGTCTTATTAAAACACTCACAGACCGAAGTTCTTGAGTATTCTCTTTCTCAGCCTTAGGTGCCAGCTTTGCCAGCTGTCTGTTTTCTGATCCCAGCTCTACGCTGCTCCTTCCCACTCTACCTAAGCCTTTTCTTAAGGAGCAAAACATTAATGGTGATTCCCAAAACAACCCCAAATTCAGGCAAAAGTTATTTTTCTTCAATACTGTGGTACTGTCCTTTTTCTGACATCTAGCCTTTCTTTAACTAGATTTCTATAATTCTCTTTTTTTTAACCAAGATCAAGTTTACCAAGGCCACTGTGACTCTTGAACTTAATGTATTACTTAACAGTGTTACTGCATTTAGTCCCCATGTGTCAGCCACTGTTCTATGGGTTTCACAAATGTCATTTCATCCAATTGCCTAATACCCCATTAAGTGGTTATTGGAATCCCCTTGATATACAAGATAACATGGAGCCTCAGAAAAGTTAAATATTGCACCCAAACCATCATCACTATGTGGTGGACTGAAAATTTCATACCTATTTTCTTTGATGCCAAAGTCAGGCTTTTTTCTTTCGATACCTTATGTCCCTAAACCCAAGTCTTTCTGCTTTGTCTAGTAAGCCGTCTCACATTACATTTCTCAGTCTTCTGTTTATTTTCCTTTCCCTGTTCCTACGTAGGTTCTCCCACCAGGCATCTCCATCTGGACACCGGGTTCTATTTCCATCTCCCACCCTTTACAAAAAATAATTTTGTTTCCCCCTTTTCTTTCTTGAGCCATGGTTTGTCCCATGTAATTTATATGTATGTTTATTCTATTTACATTTACAGAGCAACTACATTTGCATATCTCTTTTCCACAGTCACATTACACAGAATGTTAACCAAGGCAAAAGTCCTAAGCGTGGGACTAAGGGAGCATTTTATTCAGGAGCTGGTCTTGTTCAAATGCAAATGCATTGTCTCGTATCATCACATTAGCAGAAAGTAGGACCCTAAGGAGATGGGACATAAGGCAGACCAGCTTCCAGAGGATAAGTAGAAGCTATGCACGAGGTATAGTTTAGGATAGGCGGCCAGTGGATGGATGGGGAGCACAGGCAGCCAATGGATGGGTGGAGGTGGAATGCAAACAACAAAAGAGCTTTGGGAGCCCGGGGAAGCTGAAGGACAGAAGGGAGCCAAATGAGGTAGTGAGCATATTGTTTGAAAGGATTAATAGTGAACTACAAATTTTGGTTCAGTTTGGTTTGGAAAATACCATTGTCATTAATTTATCTTTTTTAAAAAGACAGAATTAGAGAAAGATACGATTGGGGTGAGATCCTTCTAGGAGGTGTCATTGATCATAGAGGAGCTGAGAATCTAATCAGCTTGCGTACAAGAGGATATCCAGGAAGCAGCGTGGCTCTACCATGAGCAGACACCATTGCTTGGGTTTCTCACACCACTTAGGCCTGGCATCTCCATGGGTCAGGTGAACACATAAGGGGTCTGCTCAAAGTAGTGAGGATTCCAGGGGAGAGCTACTGTGTGAAGTCTGCATCCCCCAAGTGAATGCTAGCTTTTAAGATTTTTCTCCTAGGAGTCACCAGATCCATCCTGGGGAGAGCCTATGGGCTTCAAGTTATAAGCAAGACAATAGAGTTTACTTGTAAGTGTCATGATTTGCATTTAGATGCAAGTGATATGTTTGAATGACAAAGGTAAGAGAGGTTTTTAGAGACATATCTTGAAAGCATTGGTGGGTTGTATAAGCATATGTGGCCCAGGCATGAATGCCTGACAGCTCTTGATAAGAGCCATGATCATATGCAGTTTACGGCCTCGGCAACAGGACCTCTTGGGCCCTCTTCCTGGAATTGCCTGATGTAAAAAGACACACTCTGGTCTGAGCCGCTGCTGTTACTACTGCTGTGGCCCCCATAGAGTGGATGCTACTTGTGCCTACCTGGACTCCTTTACCTGTATGTGCAGCCACCCCTACTGCAGTGCATTTGCCCAGTGTCATCACGCCACAGCTGCCTTCACTGCAGAACTGCCTTTGATAAAGCAGGAGCCTCCTTAGCTCCAGGGCTGCTCTCTCCCATCCCCTCCAGGGCTACAAAAGGCCAGAGCCTGGTCTCCAGGTGGGTCACCAGCAACACCCAATACCCCTGCAGCCCTGCTAAGCCCTCCCTCCTCCACCTGCTTGTGTGTCCTGTGAGCACAGGGGTGTGACCTGTACTCTGCCCCGGGTGGGGACACTCACCGAGGACCCTAGAGGAGACTTGCTTTCCTTTTACTTCGTCAGGTCTGGGCTCTCTGTTGAATCAAACAAATCTACTCCCAATTTACCTTCAGAATTCAGAAATGACTCTTGAGGCTGATTAAACTGCCTCATGCTCCTGGAGTCAGGAGAGTCTACAGGGAAGAGCAGAGCCTCAAGTCTGCATGGGATAGAGGGCAAGCCCAGCCCGGATCATTTGTAACCGTCACCAGACTGTCCTGACATCTCCTTTAAGAATTCCCTCCTCAGTAGCAGCTGGGATGAGGACAGTGAATTACTCCTTTTCATTAACTGGTCTCTTCCTGGCCACTCTCTTATGAACCAGGTGATGAAAACAGACTCAGGCAGAAAACTTGGAAAGGGGGTCTCAGCCATCATCAGACATACAGTCACTGGGGTTCTAGGCGTGCAGGAAGTGACACCCCCTGCGTCCCCTCTCAAGACTCAGAAAACAGAGATGGAGATCAACATATCCGCTCCACCTCTGATATGCTCCATGAAAAACAAAGCCTTCCTCTCAAGTGGTTTGCTAACACTCCATCCCTGAACTATACCACTTACGGACCCAGCAGGAGGCCATGGGGACCACCCCTGCAGTCCCCCACTCAGCAGAGAGCAGAAAAGGACGTGTCATTTCGACAAGCAGGCAGGTCCCAAAGCGAGAGAGAAAAGGCTGAGCTCAGCATCCACCCAATTCTCTGCCCAATTGCTTCACCCAATTTCACTAATGAAAGAAATCACTGCTTCTCCCCTAGGAAGGAAAAAGGAGGGATGGAGAAAGTGTTACTCTCTCAGTGGTTTTAAAGCCTTATGCACGTTACTAAATTTCCTCAGGGTGGGTATTTGACAACGGAGGGGGTATGACCAGCACTTAGTGGTTGGGAGCAGTAAACATCCCACCAGGTGAGGGGTGGCACCACACAGCAAAGGGAACGGGTCCACCCCAGTGCCAGTAGCAGTACCAGGAGAAACAGAAGTGCCTCTACATGGAGACACAAGGCAAGGAGCTTGAAGGCTCCTACCCTCCCCCACACGCTATCGATCACCTATAGATTGCAACGTACAAGACACTCAGCAGAGTTAATCAGGGAGAGGCGACACCATTTTCACAACCTTCGAAAACCCAGGGGACACGGGCCCCTGTAGAGCAAGGCATTGTTCCACCTACTTTGTGGAGCTCCTAACTCCAGAATCAGATCAGAAGACAGGTGACCCTTGGCCTTTCCTGAGAGGAACACAAAACAGAAGAGGCAGCTTGGCGAGCTGCAGGTCATTTCTGCTGAAAGCTGCAGTTAGCGACCTGGGAGTTCCCCCCTCCCTTCTTGCCTTCCCTTTTCTCTTCCCCTTTTCTTGAGGGCTGTGGCTCTTCTCTGTAAGGTTTATTACTTTTTTACCCGTCATTGTGCTCAGGACTCACTCTGTCAGCTCCCTCTGCTTAAGGACCAAAGGTGCCGAAAGAGAATTTCTACCGATGGTAGATTCACAGCCCACCCCCTTTCTCCTTGGCTGCCTTCAGAAAAGGCTAGTCTTCCCTTAGTGTGGTCTTCTAAGAGATCAGAAGCCATAAGCAGGTATTCCCAGAACCTTTACTGAGTCACCTAATCCTGCACGCATCACCGTGTCTGGCCGTGTTAACCAGGTTATAATATGTCAGGTAGGAGTCTGAAGTTTAAAATTGATGAGCGTGATCAGCAAACTACTCAAATAAACATGCTTATTATTGAAGCCCTGAGAGGGATGCAGTGACATGCAGAGAGAGCTCACACACATCATTTTCACCTTCATTTCCTAATCTTATCTACTTTCATTTCATGCCACATGAAAAATGGATGGGGAACGACTTGCTATTTTTGATGCATTTCGGTTTAAATGTTCTTCTCCCACCTCCTGCTTCAATGAGAATGGACATTGGGATTCTTAGGAGAAGTCAGAGCCGGGTCCAATGCATTCACACCGGGCCAGGCCGGCCAGAAAGACAGAAGCAGCACTTGCAGCCCAGGAGAAATGGAGGCACCGCTCCTCGTGGAAATCAGGGACGGGATCTCATGAAGTCAGCCAGTGGACCTAGCAGAGACGGATGTACTCGGCCTTTTCCAATATCTCAGTGACTGAATGCAATGCTGCAAATGAAAGTTTGTAGATAAAAATAACTATAGAGACCAATTGGTTTCAGGTATTTATTTGCATAACTAATTTAGAGAGCCTTTCTCAAAAAGTCCTCTATGTCTGCCCCTTGTGCTTTCTAATGAACACATGTCAGAGTATCAGGCACTCGAATACCTGAAGAACATTTGCTACTCAAGACAAGATAGTGTAAATATTTCATTAAAAGCCCTAGTAATAATCACAGTGGTGGCTAACTACTACTGACCATTTAAGATGTGCCTGGCAGTATTCTGAGCTCTTTGGAGACACTAATTCATTTGATCCTCATAGGAGTGTGTCCACTATGCAGATGAGGAGACTGAGGCACACAGCATATTAGTCATGTGGTACTAAGTGGTAAGGCAAGGATTCAAACTTGAGCAAACTCTGGAGCCCTGAAGCTTAATCACAACGCTGTGCTACCCCCTAAATTGACATTCGCCAAGGTTCTATTAAGAACAAGTTTGGGCACTTCTAAAGTAATTAGTCCAGCTGTCTCTGTGTCAAATGCCTGCACAGTAGCATCCCCTTATCCATGGGGGGTATGTTCCAAGACCCCCCCCCAGTGGATGCCTGCAACCGTGGATAGTGCCGAACCCTGTGCACACTATGCACAGATTTCTTTTTCCTTCCTCACAGTTTCACGGATGGAAGATTTATCCTTACTGTAAATCTTAGCTACCTCGGCCCATGATTTCTTTTTCTTTCCTTATTGTTGAGAACTTTCACCTTTTCACTTAAAGGAAGCACCTTATAACTTCTCTTTAGCATCTCTGAATTGCCAGCATCACTGCTCTTGCACTTCGGGACCGTTATTAAGTAAAGTAAGAGTTGCCTGAACACAAGCCCTGTGACGCCGTGATAGTGGATCTGATAACCGAGAGAGAAGACTGCTAAGTGACCAGCAGGCAGGGAGCGCAGACAGTGCGGATATGCTGGGCAAAGGGATGATTCCTATCCCAGGCGGGACAGAGCAGGACAGCACAAGATTCTATCAGGCTACTCGGAATGGCGTGGTTAAAACTTATTAATTGTTTATTTCTGGAATTTTCCATTTAATATTTTCAGATTATGATTGACTTCAGGCAACAGAAACTGAGGAACGTGAAACCATGGATAAGGGAGGACTGGAGTATAAACGGGCAGGTAACGTCTATGTGTAAGTACAGCAAGGTGTAGTGAGGCCTGTGAATTGTGCAGTGTGAGAGCAGGCTAAGTTGTTTTTTTTTTTTTTTTAAATGCTTTGCGAAGAAAAAAAAAATTCCTTAGGCCAAGTTCTACCAGCTGGCTGCCAATATGGGAGCCCTGGGTCTAGTCCAAAATTTTACAGACAGCGAAACTGTAGCCCAGAGAGGGAAAGTAGTTTGCACTGGGTCACACGTTCATAGCGACAGAAGCGGGGCTGGAATTCAGGGCTCTTGGTCCAGCACCTTTCTGCCTAAACCACACCAAAATCATCCTCCGCCCTCTGCTTCCCCGTCCCCTTCCCTCCCCCACCCCAGGTCCCGTCTCTCTTATGCACAAGCAGTGAGACTTTTATTCTATTTGCAAAGTAAATAGAGCTGAGATACAGATTACTCTCAAGCATCGAAGCTTTTATCCAATATAAACAGAATCAGGGTAACTTGTTCCCTCTCACTCCTTTCACGCATACACACAGGCTCCGTGCCAGCACCGGCATAATTAGCAGAAGGCAAATAGAACTCAGGCATCCTGGCCAAACCGGGAGCATTATGTACAGCCATACGCGCAGGGAGATGCATTTCAAATCTCCTCCTTCCTTTTCTCTCGCCACTGAGCCTCCGCTGGGAAGAGAGGCTGGTCTATGGTATGTGAGGTGCCTCGCAGAGCAAAGGGCTGTGGACTGGGAGACGGAAGATCGGGGCTCTCCCACAGGCTCTCCAAGTCTCGGTTCACTTAGTTGCAGTGATGTGAGGATTAAACAGGTTAATAAAAATAAAGATCTGAAATATGGTACATTATCGACAGCCCTATTCTCTGCCTTCTGAGAATTGTCAAACTACTGAAAGAAAACATGCACGCACACACAACTTCTTTCATGTTCATATCTGTGAAAAATAATACACATGTCGATAGAGCTGCCATTATTCAAAAAAATGTTTTTGGTTTTTTTTGGAATTAACTCATCTCTGAGAATGATATTGGGGGCTCTAGAAAATTCAGTGTAACTGTGAAGGTAGGCAGTCTTCATGTGTTGAGTGTGGCTTGAGTTGATCTTTGGTATCCGCCAAAAGTTTTCCAGAACTCTGGAGAAACACATTGGGAGACAAGCCCGGGACACTAGTTCTGAGTGTGCGGAGGCAGCGTGGTGACTAAAAAGGGCCCAGGATTCTAAGTCAGAAGATCTGGATTGATTCTCTGCTCAGATACTCGCCAGTCCCGTGACTTGAGGCAAGTCCGTAACCTCTCTCGGTCTCCGTTTCCTCATCTGTAAAATGGAAAGGATAACAATTCCTTCACAGCATTTTTAGGATGATCAAGAGATAGTGTGTATGAAAGGGTCCTCCAGGTTGTAAATTGTAAATGCCAACTTAAAAAAAAATATGTAAAAGATGTGGAGTGACTGGTAAATTAAATCTGAAGGCATTTCTGTAAAAGAATTTAAAAGTCACTGATCAATGGAAGCAAGAATAATAACATTGCTGTAGAGTCCCAGTGAGACAACTTTAAATGGCCATACTTGTCTCTATACATTTCATTCACTCATTCACTTATTCACTCAACAAATGTCCTCTGTCTACCTAGAAGTGCCAAATGCTATTAGAATCAAGGAACAGCAAGTCAAATGCAACAAAACCCCTTTCCTCTGAAAGCCCACCATGGATTGTGACTACATATCCAATATTTACTTTTTCTTTACTTCATTACTTTAGAGTTAGATCTCGTACAAACCTATCACAACTACAGAGCAACTTTGGAGGTTGCTGAGGCTAGAAGCCTCCCAAGCATCTGCAAAAATGCTTTGAGAAAAAACAAAAGGTGCTCCAATAATGTGCGCCCAAACGAAGAATGAACAAGTGAGAGGGTGGAAAAGGACCACAGAGATGGCAAAATGAAGGGTGCAAGGGGAAGGTTTGAAGAAGGAAGCAGAGGTGGAACCAGGTTGAGCGTGTCCCCCACAGGGGGAGGATGCCCCTCCCTTTCCAAGTGCCACTCACCCACTTTTCTCCGTCTCTATCCTACTGCTGTATTGAAGACGGTAAGAGGCAAGGTCAATTTTCGAGAATAGTGCTGTACCATGTAGAGGAACTGCTGTTTTTTTAATTTCTCCTTTAGACAGAGTCTGATTTTATTTTAGGTTTTTCTGCTCCATGGACAGTGACTTACTGTAGCCTAGAGGTCAGGCAGAAGACCTGCACAACCACAGTCATGTCAGTATCCTTCTCTGAGCCAGTTTTCTCATCTATAAAATAAAGGACTTGAGCCAAATGACCACCCAGGTCCATGGGAGCACTAAGATTCTGATCTCTCCATCATTTAGGATGACCACCATATAAGATCCTCTGCCATCATATAAGATGGTATCACAGTGGCCTGAAGGAGTTAATTCATCTTGCAGAATATTTCAAACCTTGCATCACCATAGGTAAGACATGGAATATAGGAAGGTTCACTCCCCACCCCTCTCTCAAGAAGATAAAGCCGCCCATCATTTGCCTTTAATCTGTTTTCTTAATTTTCTTCCTAAGGAAAGTCACATCTCCAATCAGCCCTCTAATCAATGGCTGCACTACTCCTGCACAAATGAGCTAGATTTATTACAGGAGTCCTCTCTTCAATGGAAATGGGCTCCCTGCTGGGGCTGCAAATACAGGCTAAGATTGACTGCTCCCAGAATAGGTAAAGATGTAAAGAAAATGAGAGCAGGCAACCAATGGAGAAGAGAGCACCCAAGGCCCCCGAATGACCACGAATGGTCCATGCCCACGAATGGACGGCCACCAGGGGCAACCTGAATATTTGCATCCCACGTAGGCTGAGTAAACAGTCATGACTTGCCGGCAAGCGGCCTCTGTCACTTCCCTACACACCCTGGGAAAAGAAGCTCACCTACAAACAGACTAAAGAATTCTTCCAAGTGGACAACCTCAAAGAAGACAAGAGTTTAGAGGCTATCAGAGCTGGAAAGAACCCTTGAAGATAAGGTATGGCTATGAATGGAGGGGGTGTTCTGCGCAAGGACCCTGATGTTTTGATTGACTGATGGCCAGAAGCAGAGGAAATTAATATTCCAAAGCTGTAGGAATTATTCATATTAGATAAAATTAGATATTTACATATTCATATTTGGGGCTGAGAGATCCTTGTTGATAAGGAGTGAATACTGCATTAAACTTTTAGCTACACTGTATATAAATGAAGCCGATGGAGATGCTTGGGACAAGGACGATGTCCCCAGTTCTACAACATAATGCCAAACTCTGCCTTTATTGTGGGCATATTTGTATTTCTAGAAATTACTACTGTGTTTCCCAGGGGTTGATCAGGGTAATCAGTTTCTTATTTGTTTCCCCCTTAAAGCCTCAGTGTAGAATACGAACAAAGGCACTCGTGTGGTGGGCAGGTACATGGCCCCAGTGACATAATGGAGGATGATGAAAGACAGAGAGAGAGAGAGAGGGAGAGAGAGTGAGTCCTAGTCTAGAAATAGTAGAAGCTAAGTAGCCTAGTATCCTGCTTTACATTTCTATTCTCAGCTATAATTTCCTTCTCTCACCCTCAAACCTTAGATTTGCTCAGTCTGGAGAAATAAACCAGTTACAGGAAGGTAAGGAGGATGGACCATCCAAAGCAAGATGGATGTGGAAATGAGGAAGCTCGACCAGGATGGATTTGTGCAATATGTAAACATCCCTAGAGACACCACACACACACACACACACACACACACACACACACACACACACACACGGTATCTTGGATAGGAGAACCTGGAAGAAGGCTTGACTTTCTACATTTAGGCGGACAAGGGTGCTGATGTTGATTTTCAGGACTAAAGGGAAGACTGGAGAACCTTTGGAGGTTGAAAAACTCAGGGTCAGCTGGTTTCTAGAAGGGACAAAGTCCAGAGGGTGGCGTTAAGAGACTTGCCCAGGGTAACACAGCGAGTTAGTGACAGAGCCCAGAGTCACATAAATTGAGACAGGGGCTTTGTGATTCCTAAGGCTGAACTCTTTGTAACCCGAGACTCAGCCACACCTCTCTCCACCTTACAAAGTCCAGCGGAGCTTGAGAAGGGGAGGGAGAAAGAGGGGAGAAAAGAAAGGAAGAGAGGGAAAGAGGATTAATTCAGTGTTTAGGAGAAGTCTACTTTCTACAGTTATTCTGGTCACTCACCTTTTTCTTGACCTGGTTCTGTTTTTGAGACTTGCAGCCTGGTGGAGTTAGAAGGCAGCTTAGAAATCAGTTAAGATATTTTCTCTCATTTTACAGGTGAGAAAAACTGCCCAGACAGAGGAAGTAAGTAGCAACTAACCACCAACGTGTGTTTGGAAGCGGGGGAAAAAGCTGCAAAGACAAAATGTGGGGCACGAGAAAGGAAGCAGAGTTGCCCCCAAGAAGCGGTAGCTCCAGAGGTGGACTGGGAGTGGGTTTTGTATGTCTCTTCCTCGCTCCTCGAAAAGGCCCCCCAAGGATGCTGGCTCTCTTACACGCTCCTTCCTTGGGCCTCTAAAATAAACTGAGAAAATGTCTCACTACTTTCTGTTCCATTTTGTCCTGTACTGTTCTAATTTACCTTGTGCAAGGCTGATTCCCCCAAACTCCCAGCTCCTTCAGGGCAGGAACGGGATTCCAGAGAGTACATCATGCCATATGCTTCTCTTTAATAAAATGCCTACCACAATTTAGAATAAGCAATTTGTGCTCAATAAATACCTGCTTGTTGATTAATCTTTGAGAAAACTTTCATTGTGCAAATTCTAAAATTATTGAGAGAAAAAAATTAAAGATGAGAAAATGAGACTCGGTTTTCTAATCTGAAAATTAGAGAGGGATACAGTCAATGGCATCTTGCCATTGTTCCTTCTTATCTGGGATATGTCATTTTGTGACCAAAATTCAGCTATTTATTGATGTACACTCTCATACCATGATGCTTTATCCTTTCCCCAGCCACCCTCTTCTCTCTCACCCCACACACAACCTTACAAAAGCCTTGGCCTATAGCAGAGTTCAGGATGGGCCCAAGACCTTGAAGGCCTCCAGCAGTGATGCAGGCAGAAATGTGCCCAGGGCCTGTGAAAGGTGGCTGCTTTTTACTGCCTTTATATTTGGTTCTATTGCAGCTCTGAGTCTGCAAGTGAGGAGTGGGGATTCGGGGTGTGTTTGCAGTTGTGGGAGCTGCCAGAGCCCTGGGTTTACTGTGCCTCCTGGGATGGGGCAGAGGCAGAGGCCGGGCTGGCAGTGGGTGATACTTGCAACCAGAAAATATTTCTCAGGCAGGCGGGAACCTGGATGAACGTGCCAGTTGCTCATTCTCTCCAACATCTCCTACCCAAAATCTACCAGCTAATTTCCCTGTTTATGTCTATGTATTATTAAAATTTTACTCATGATATAAAACTCTACCCTGAAGTCCTAACGTAACTGTGAGGCCTATAAAACTGTTTTTGGAAAGCTTATATTTTAAGCTGTCTCCTTTCCTCGTTTCAAAACACTCTGTGTAGAAAGGGGTAGGGAAGGAAGGACTCACTCGGACTGTCATCTTTATCGGCTTGGAAGGTGGTGACAAAAGACGGGAGAGGAACCCCTATGCTCCTGCCTGATATACCCATTACAAAGCCTTTTGCTTGGCATTACGCAGTCACTTAACCTTTTTCACTTGAAAAATGTATTCTGAATTTATTGTTTTTTGTCAAGCCAGGTCACAGCTCCACAGAGCTACCAGGGAGGGAATGCATCCGGCATCCGTCATTTCATTCCGGCAAACCTACGCAGAGCTAGACTCCTCTCTGGTCCCCGTCCCCTGACCTTCCCTCTCAAAAGCCACTTGCTTTCAAGGTGAGCAAGTGTTGTCTTGGAACCAATTAAATATACATACCATGGTGACTGGGGCATTCTTGAAAAGATGAGCAAGGGGAGTACCAAGAAAGAAGAGGCATTTCAGGATGAATTATTGATCGAGATTCCTCTCAAACACTTACACGCATCCAAAGGTCTGGCATTCCCGGCAGGGGGAGATTGCATCTTGCGCAGTCTTCACAGGGTTAAGAAAGATAACCTCTTCGCTCTGAATTGTATGTATTTGGTGGATGGAAAATGTGTTTACATCTCCGTGTGTCTCCTTTGGTTTGGTTTTCCAAGAAAGCCTGAGTCAGCAGGTTTCAGAAGAAAGCTCAAACATCTGACAGGCTTAGAGAAATGATGTGCACCACGTGAAAAAATTAATCGGAAAAAAAAACCCACTTTTCACTTAGATAGCAGTTTTTATCCAAGTCTCTAAACAGGTTATGTATATTAATTAAATGTTGCCACGCATCTTTTTTCACCCCGGTTTGATTAAGTGGAAACATCAGGTTTGATTACTGTTCAAGATGGAGAAACTGAGGCAGTGGGAAGGACTGATAAAACAGTGGGGAAGATAAGGAAACTGCCACCTCTATTTGGACCACTCCAATGTCATTCATCTCATGAGTATGTCCTTGGAAATGCCAAACAAGATACAGTTCACTCTAATCTGGGTACCCTGACTCACATCAGTCGCTATTTTCTGTTTACCCAGCTGATCAAGCTGTCTCTGTACAGGTCAACTTAATGGCCATTACCAGAGTACTAGTTACCTGTGGCTGTATAACAAATGGCCACAAACGCATAAGCTTGCAGCAACACACATTTATAGGCTCACAGTTGCTGTGGGTCAGGAGTCCAAGCACGACTTAGCTGGGTCCTCTGCTTAGGAGTTTACAAGGCTGCAGTCAAGGTGTTGACCAGGGCTGGGTCCTCATCTGGAGCTTTAGCCGAGGAAGAATCTATGTGGTTTGGGCAGCATTTAGTTTCCTGCAGCTGCTTTGTGCTGTGGTTCCTAAAGGCCACCCTCAATTCCTTGCCACGTGGCTTCACCAACATAGACACTTGCTTAATCATGTCAGCCAGGAGAGTATCCAAGAATCTGATAGGAAGACAGAGTCTCATATAACAGAATGCAACTACGCCATGTGATTTGGGATTACCAAGGGGATAGCCCATCTTTTTTGCTGTATTCTACTGCAAAAAAGAAGCAAGCTTAGAAGCAAGCTGTGGGTCCTGCCCATACCCGAAATTAAGGGATCACAGAAGGGTGTGAGTACCAGGAGGCAGAAAGTATGGAGGCCACTCTATAGTCGGTCTGCCACACACTGCAATCTGGGACTAGAAACTGCTTTATAACCTTAAGCTTTGTGGTAGGCTTTGGAGAAAAAAAAGGCAAGGATTTGGCCATATTATTCGATATAACCTATCTTGCAGAAAACACAAAAAACTCAGCAGAACATGGAACCCCTACAACGTAGGTGTTTAATAAAGATCTCAGGGAAGCCCCAGTAGTTTAGCTCAGTAATGGTGATCTACAAGATTAATATACTCAACTAGCAGCCAGAGTACTAAAAGGGTCACCTTCCCATCCCTTTTTTTTAGTTCCAGGATAAAGGAACCATCAACCAAAGAAACTCAGTTCAATTCAATAAAGATTTATTGAGTGCCTATTTTTTGCTCACGTCACCCTAAAAGCTGAGGATAAGATGCAGACTGTTCACAGACTGGAGCAGTGCTTCTCAAAGTGTGCTCCTCAGCCGAAACAGAGTCACCTGCAGACCGTGTGATGAAAGGCAAGGTTCTGAGTGCTCTCTCAGACCTATTAAGTCAAACTGTCCAAGTGCAGAACCCAGTGACGTGCATGTTAACAAGAACACTGGAGGAATCTCACTCACACTGAAGTTTGAGAACAGGGTGGAGGGTCACACTTAGCACGCATGTGATCCACGAGGCCCTGCTAGAATGCAGACTCTGACTCGGCGGGTCAGGAGCAGGGCCTTAGATCCTGCATCTCTAACAAGCTGTCCGGTGCTGTCATTGCTGCTGGGCCTGGAACACACCTCCAATTGCAAGAGTAGAAGACAAGAAAGACAGAAAGGCCCAAATAGCAAAAGGCTCTCCCTCCCCAAAGTGACTGTGAATTGGAGGATTTTAAGTAATTTAAATATTTTAAATGAAAATCTCTGGAAACTTTCGAAAGCCAGATGGGGAATGGGGATTGCTTTTTTTTTTTTTTTTTTTTTGATGCACATGGCATCTTATGAATTTGGGAAGAAAGTGATGTTTACGTTTCAGGATAAAAGGGCTTAAGTCAGGAGAGTTAGTGATGCCTGGTGTGTCTTGGGGGGAGATGTGAAGTTAATAGTACACAGTTACAGAAATAAGGACACACGGAGGAGAAAGTAAGGATGCGGGAGAGTGTCTGGGAAGGCTAGAGCTCGGTCAGAGCTAGCTAGAATAGCCCGGGCAAGGAGAGACCCTCCCTTTAGCAGGACCTAAGGGAGGAATGAGGCACAGAGCACACTCACCCCAGATCAGCCAGAGGGAGGGGGAAAGAAGACAAAAGGAGACAGGAGTTGTAACAATTATAGATCAGAATCAACCAGAGCCTCTGACCAAGTGCACTAAAGAGATTAGAGAACAAATGCGCCTTCCTAGGAGAGGCTTGAGGCTGGCAGTCAAGTTGATAAGGGAGATGGCCACCAATTTAGTTTCCTACTAGAAGCTGACAGTCCTATATCTCAAAGGCAAAGGTTTGATTTTGAGCTAAAGGGTGGGAGTAGGGAAAATGCCTGGGAGGCTCAGGGTGGCTAATTAATATTTTAAACCTGAGTAAAGCTACCTTAACTATGGGAGTAGCACCAATTTGGAAGGCCCCAGGCAGTGTGATCTGGAGGAAAGATAGTGGAACTGGGAGTCAGGAGAACTGGCTTCTCCTTCTGGTTCATTTATTCATTCATTGCAAATGTATTGAGTGTCTACCGGATTCTACACTGTGCTAAGTTCTGAAGAATTTGAAATAACAATAAAATAACAAAAATGATACAATGATAATAAGGTTAATAATATTTTGAGTGATTAATTTGTATTAAGTACTGTCCATATTTACTCTTATATTTATCAGATACTTTAAATATCAGAACTATCTATTGAGGTGAATAGTGCTTTTATACCCATTTTTTGGATGTTGAAACTGAGGTGAAGAGAAAATAAGACAAATTTTTCCTGCTCTAATGGGATTGTATTCTAACAGTTATGTCCCCTATCAACAGAATAGCTTTTGGTCACTTTTAAGTCTGTTTTCTCTCCTATAGCCATGACAATAATAGCTAAAAATGTTAAGAGCTTGCTGTGAGTCAGACATATTATCCCAGTTAGTCCTCACAATAACCTTACGAGGTGATTACCATTATCGTTTCCATTTTACAGATGAGGAAACTAAGGGTCAAAGAGATGTAAACCCAGGCAGTCTGACTCCAGACTAAGATATAACAATTAGGAGATTGGACTAGTGAATCTCAGCTCACATCTCTCTGGAATGTCCTATGACATTCCTATGAGTTCCCTAAACCTCATATGTTTTATAGTCTAGATATTCTTGTATCTGGACCAGCTATGAGAGCTAACAAACTATAAGGGATAGGTCGAAGAAAGGGCCACAACCTAAGGACAAGTTGTGACAGGGGAAAAATCCATTTGACCTCCGTGTGCAACGGCAGTGAAGAGCAAATCCCAGCTCCCCAGATGTGGTTGGTGGCACAAGCAGGGCTTTGCCCCCACCCCCGTGGACGCAGACCCCGTAGCATGCAGATGTTCTGTTCAGCTCAGAGACCTCAAGGCGCAAGGAATAATTGACTCTTTGAGAATGCAGGGATTTGTCTCACCGCAGATCCAGAAACCTTTCCTGATCGAGACGAACAGGAAAGGATTTAAATTGAGGTCCTGAACTGAAAAGAGAATACATTCATCTTGCTCATTGCTAGAGTCAGAAACAAATTCATTTTTTCCGCAAGGAGTGTTATCAAGCAGAAAATCAGGTCCACAGGTGAGGGAGGTGGCGAGGTGCCCGAGGGGAATGACAGAGGTGCCCCTGTAGGCACTAGAATAAGTGCATCTCCAGACACTATAGAACGTCTATGGGAAAAAGGTCTCCACAGACCACGCGCAACCTTTAGGCTTATATAATGGTTGACTCCGGATTTAACAGATGCTCCAAAATTTGACAGTTTCCACGTGGCCAGAGTCAAAATGATTCACTCGTCCATTCAACAAATATTTAGTGAATGCCCAGTAAGTTCCAGGCCTAAAGGATGTAGCCAAGAGCAAAACAAAAATGGACCCTGCCCTTATCGCACTTATTTCTAGATACAGACAACAATCAAAGAGCCTGATAACTATAGATAACATAAGAATAAGACGGTGGTAAGGGTTATGAAGGGCACACCTAGGATGACCTGACAGACAGCAGAGGCAGGGCACTGTCTTAGGTGGGGGTGAGGGAATAGCTCTGCTACGAGGCTACCTAGAACCCCAAATGGGAAGGATGAAAAGGAATTCAGGAGACAAGCAGGGGAAAGAGAGTGCTAGGAAGAGGGAGAGGAGAGCAAGAGCAAAGGCCTCCGAAACAGGAGCAAAGGAGCCCGTCTGAGGACTCGCAGGAGCCCCTGGTGGCTGGTGGGTAGTGGAGGGAGCCTGGGCGGGAGATGTGTCATTGAAGAGGCCAGGGCAGGGCCACATCACGCAGTCGTGCAGGTGGGCAATGAGGGTGACTTGCATTGAAGTGGGGGGCAAGGGGCACGGTAAAAAGTGGATGGGTTTAAGAGCTATGCTGGAGGCAGAACTGACAGGGTTTGCCGATGGATTAGGTGTGGGACGAGTATGAGGGCATAGTTGTGCCCTAACATCACAATTTTTCTGTGCTTGAAGCTCTCCTTTGTGCCTTTGGTTCAGCTTCATACAATAGAGATGCCCCCATGTGTGAACACGAGTGATCAGTCTACATTCCTCCTGCTTTTCTCTCTAGCTACCATCCATGCCCAAAGGCAGCCCACAGGAGGGAGGAGAGGGAGCCAGGGGTCTGGACCACCCACCACCTGTGCCTGCAGCCTCCCAGTTTGGGGCTGGCTTTAATAAGAGAGTAGGACCACAGGAAGCCAGTGATGGGAAGTATTGAGCACAGAACATTGGAGATGGCCATGCCAGTCACCGTAGATTGATCTCATCCCACCAATGGGGAATGGGCAATAAGATCAAGATGTGCACGTGTTCTGTGTGTGTGTGCACGTGCTATGTGTGTGTGTGTGTACAGGGAAACTGGGGTTACAGTTGGGAAAGACACAGACAGCAAAGGCAAGCTTACTATTGTCTTTCTGTGGAAAGGGCACTCCTTAGCTATGTTGGATTAAGAGAAAGAAAAATAACTACATCTAAATACTGGCTGTGTGTCTGATTTGCAGTACAAATTGAGGCAGGGAGCTGTAAAAATTTGGCCAAAACATTGCCGCATAACCTAAGTTCACCCCATCCCCAATGCCACAAGCCCCCTTTCCAAGAAGGACCCTCTTCCTGGACCCTGGCATGCTGAAGCCAGGCTACTACTTCACAGAGGTCAGGCCATGTGCCAGAGGGAATTTGTGGAAATGCTGTCCCTTTGTGTCCTAGTCAAAGCCAATTAGCCACAGAGCCAGGGAGATGTAGGTCTTTTTAATCATTTCCTTTAAAATAAAATATAAACCCAGAGCTAGGCTTTCGTGATCTGTATTGGAAAACCAGGGAAAATGAAGTAGAATCGTAGGTGGGAGAAAAATGGAGAAAATGGAATGGTGCATTTTGTTTGGCATGTGATAAAAGGGACAGAGCCGGTAAGGAGTGGTGACCCTCTGACCCTTCAGACAGGGGGCTTCCTCCCCTCCAAGCCTTTAATATCTCCATGTTTTGATAATTACTTCACCCCTTGGGACTTCATTGCTTTGTAAATGAAGATGCAAAGGGAAAACACATAATAAAATCTTAATTGCCTGGAGACAGGGGACTAGCTCAAATGATCAAGAGGTCATTCAAGCTCTGGGGCCTATGATTCCATACAGGAAGCAGGATCATGCAGTGAGAAAGAATGCAGGGTAGATGTCAAGTTTATACACCAGCTCTTCTGTGTCCCAGCTGAGTAGCCTTGGACAAGTTACTTGTCTTCTCTGCATCTTAATATCCTAATTTATAAAGTGAAGCTCACGATAGGGTTGTTGTAGAGAGTGACTACATTAATACAACAAGTCACTTAAAACAGTGCCTGGTGCATGCCTATTGCCCCATAAATATTAAATGTGTTTTCTCTGAAGTCTGTACCAGTCACCCTATTATTTGGGCTCCAAAGAATTCAACTCAAGGATTCTTAGGCTGCCAGGATGATCCGGAGTCACCCTACCCATTTTCCTGCTTCTATGGAAACTTCATCTAAACTATCCCAAAGAGAGAGGAGTTTGTGCCACATACTATAATTTGGGGAAGCACCCTGAGGTGTCTGGTTTCCATGGCCACCCTTGCAGCTGGTGAGGCTTGGATGTGACAAGGAGGTCCCCTTTGACTAGGAATACTTGTGCCCCCCACAGCCACCTTAACTAAGGCCAATGTCACAACACCATTTGAGCAAAAGAGCACAGTGATGAGCTGTCTTCAAGCATCGGAGCACTACCTACAGAGTCTGCTCAAGCTCCAGTCTCCCCGATCAATGTCCTGGCCACTCAGGAAGCAGAATAACCTCTTTCTAAAGAGGCCAAATGCCAAAGACTCACTAATGAATCATTATTCTCATTAAAAACAAGAGATACAACTTCACAAAACCCTGGGGACCCACCGTTCTCAGAACCAGGAGCGGAGGCAGTCAGGAGAGGCAGGAAGCGAACGGTGACTTCATGACCCGGCTGGAGACTGCCCAGAAGTCTTTCCTTCCTTAGTGCAATTGGGACTGTTTCTCAAAAATATGAATAATAAATGGCGTGTGGGTGAGTCCACGATTTAACAACTCAGGGATCTGGCCGGGCGCGGTGGCTCACGCCTGTAATCCTAGCACTCTGGGAGGCTGAGGCGGGTGGATCGCTCAAGGTCAGGAGTTCAAAACCAGCCTGAGCAAGAGCGAGACCTCGTCTCTACTATAAATAGAAAGAAATGAATTGGCCAGCTAGAAATATATAGAAAAAATTAGCCGGGCATGGTGGCACATGCTTGTAGTCCCAGCTACTCGGGAGGCTGAGGCAGTAGGATCGCATGAGCCCGGGAGTTTGAGGTTGCTGTGAGCTAGGCTGACGCCACGGAACTCACTCAAGCCCGGGCAGCAGAGTGAGACTCTGTCTCAAAAAAAAAAAAAAAAAAAAAAAAAATCAGGGATTTTTAGGGACAACTGTCCATCTTATGCATTCCAGAAGAAACAAGCAGCATTGCATGTTGAATTGCAAATAAATTTTCTTATTTAATAGAAAATGGAGGTCCAGAGAAGCAGAACTTGTCCCGGGTTGTACAAACTGGAGAGGCTTGAAATAGAACTCCACTATGTGACTCCCGGCAGCTCAGGCAGCCTCTTATCTGATATTTTAAACAAGAGGGGAAGATATCTCCCCATGGAATCTTGTGATTAACCCCTTGCTTGACCCAAAGGAGTAACAATGTTTTGGAACACACAGGGAAACCAGCCCCTAGCTGGTCTTTTCTCTGGGTCCTTCCCCTCAGATTCCATACTGTTGCCAAAGTGATTTTTCTCAAACATAAATGTGCTCATGTCACTGGACTGGTTAAATCCTTAAAAAACTCCCCACTGACTTCAGGATAAAATCCAAAAGACCTCATCATAAAGCCATTCATGAGCAGGCTCCAGCATCCCTCACCAGCCTCAGCTCCTTCCCACCCGCAACACACACACTCTGCACCCACCCGAATGTCTGCCCCAGGCCCCCAGCAGCCGTGAACATGCTGCGTGCTGCCACCCATCCCTGCTAACTTCCTAACTTCAATTCCTCTGCAGCCCAGATATCACCTCCTTTGGGGTGCCTGAGTCACCTTCAGTCTGAATGAAGTTGTTCCGTGAGTGCTCTGGAAGGACGCTGAGGGGAGCCCCCAGCCGGGATGTTTCACTACCTTGTAAGGTCTCTGTTTGCCAGGCTGCCTGCGAGCTCCCCTTGGCCAGAGCCTGGAAATGGTCACGTCTGGACTGTCCGCCCCTAGCACAGTGCCTGCTTGCTGGCTAACAGAGAGTTAACAAATGCTTCTGTCTCACCTGAACTAGGTCCCATTTATCTCTAATAATTTTATATGCAACTATTAATATTTGCATGTCTACTTTACTGAAACCTGGAGAAAAAAACAGGGGAGCAGAACTGGTTGTTAATGACTCTGAAAGTGATTATCACCTGCTTTACCTGAGAAAGAGTAGCATCAATAACCCAGATTGACAGCTGATTCAGAAGTCATTTTGGGGTGGTTGGGGGTGCATGGCGTTATGGTACAGGTACATGTGTGCGTACGAGGAGGGAAGGGGCATGTGCAATTATGAGTGAGGTTTGCCGCTGTTTTTGCTGGTACTTTGTATGTGCCTGTTCCCTGAAAGTACACTCACTAACAGAAAGAGTAAAGGGGAGAAAGTGGCAAGAAGTTGGAAGAAATGAGTCTGGTATCGTCAACTGATCGCAGACATACAGTCCACTGAATGGATAACCCCTGAGCCTGCACCCCAGGTATTTAGCACCAAGCTATTAACATTCATGATCCCTTTGCAATGATAATAACCTCTTACATTTCGGTTGCACACTAGACTTTACAAGGCACTTTGACATACTCATTTGTTTCTCACAACATTTGAATGGTAAGAAGAATATTTTCCCTTGTTTTATTCTATCTTTAAATAATGTAATAAGCGGTGATGTACCTACAAACAATACAAAAATTGGGACCTTGACAAAAACTTGTACCTATCTATGTTGCGATCTTCTCCCGTTCCATCCACTCCTCCATCCCACATCTCATGGTACCGTGCTAAAGAAACCCATCTGATTTCCTTTATACGTATTTCTAAAAAGCATATTTTTATTTTAGTATTTTTGACTTTATGAAATGGGTATCATGCCACATGAGCTATTTGGGCTTTACTTTTTAAAAAATTAATATATTGCTAAGTTCCATCCATATTGTTGTTCATTTTGCCTGCCAGGTAATATTCCGTTATATGACCCAATATGCCACAATTGACTCACTCACTTCTTACTCACTGGGTACTTGAGTTGTTTACATTTTTGTATTGAACATTGCTGCCCTGAACATGCTTGCACCTGTATCCTGGCACACATAAGCAGGAGAATCTCTTAGGTATTTACCTAGGAGTGTAGTTGCTAGGTGATAAAGAGAGTGAATGATTAACTTTAAAAATAATGTCAAATTGTTTTCTAAAAAGGTTGTACCAAATTGCATGCCTGCCTGCAGAGCAGGGAAGCACATGGTGCTCTGTATACTCTCTAACAATAATATTGATACATGACTAGGTGATAAACATGGATTTCAAGCTAGCATCCTTTGGGCCAAATTAGGCTATTCGTCTTCCAAAGTATTTTACTCATTTTTTTGTTTGTTTGTTTTGTTTTTTAATTTGAAAGTCTTTAAATGCTCTTCAGTCTACTCTAAGCCCCACTACTCCCTAATGTCTGGTGCATGGGCTAATTCACACATTGATTTTATCTGCCTGGCTTCTGTGGGCATTTGACTTTGAGATCTCTGTGATTCATAAAGTCTATGAATTTAGACTTACGGAGGAATAATGGTTCTAAGCAAAAGTGTTTTCTAAAAGAGTGCAGGAAAAACCCAACAGAGTGAGATTTTTAACAAATTATTCTCAAAAACTGAAGGCGTGGATATTCTGAACCTAACAAAGTGAATTATAATCTAAGGAGTTTGTGGAATTCAAGTTCAAGTGACAGGTATAATTGGGATGGTACTTGAAATAAACAGTTGTTGAAGGCATACACGGCCACAATTAATCCTCACACTGATTTTTAGGTGTGTGTATTATTATCCCTATTTTGTACACAAGGAAAATAAAGCACAGGAAAAGTAATCAGCATCCCAAGCTAAGAAGTAGGAGAACTGGGATTTGAATTTATGGTTGAACAACTGACCCCCAAACCCATGTTCAGTACACTATATCACATTGCCTCCCAAATAACATTTACTAAGTGTCTCTTCTCTGTTAGAGCATTGACTAGCTTTATTGGAAGTGCCCCAGTGCCTCTGCAAGGCTAAAAGCAAGTGGTTATAGTACTTGCTCTTGCTGTTTTGTGGATAAGGAAGCTGAGTTCCAGAGAAATGAGGGGCTTACGCAAGATCACCTGGGGAGTAAGTGAAGACACTGAGGTATGTACATAGCCTCCTCACACGACCACCAACTTCTTATTCCACTCTCACTGAGCATCCAATAGAAAGGGCAGTTTGGGAAGTAGAAAGTCAATGAAGTTCATACCAAAAGGCCCTAACAGGAGTCATTGCAAACTGATATAATTTATTCTTTCTGGATAGAATCACAAGTCTCTTCCCAAATAGGCACAGAAGTTGACAATCCCAGAAGGGGTATGTTTGGGAAAATGAAGAATGGTTATACCTGTATTGATCTGGAAACTGAACACCCCGATAGACATAGGGGCTGCACCTACAGTATAATTGTCTGTTTTGAAAGCCTGTTTAAACAGAAGGCACACACCAGAACTTAGAGATTCACTAATTTTTCTGGACAGGAGAGCAATGTTAGAAAAGCAGTCTTCCAAAGAAAAGTCATACCCTTCCTGGAACTAGTGACGGAGAATGGGAACCCCCTCTACGAAGTATTAATGTGATGCCCTTCTCCTTCTAAAAGTAGGTTTGAAAGGTTGAGAGAATAAACTGATTACCTTTGAGAATCAATTAACCTTTGATTTATTTTTTCCTTCCAAGTTGGCTTCACCCTGGAATGCTGGATCCTGCCGAGAGTTATATTATAGAGACCAGGAGAACCCTCCAACTTCAGAATAAACCCTTAGAGGAGCCAATACTGGATCATATACCAATTACCATTCTGATTTCATGTCTGTTGAGAGAGAGAATGTTCCCAAAAGACTGAGATGTCATTAGCAGAAGCACCTCCCAGCTTTCATGGAAGCTGTTTCTGTCCTGGACCTTCAACACTGGGAAGTCCTGGTGAAGATCACTTGCCTTCCTTCAGGCACAGAACTGGACAGAGAAGATGCCAGGATGAATAAAATAGACCCTGCGCTCAAAATCTTGCAGTCTAGTAGGCAAGACATATTTAGAAACAGGCAGAAGCCAGAGTACTCTGTGCAATAATAGAAGCATGCAGCCAATCTCGCAGAAGAGGGAGAGCGTGATTAATACTCTCAGTAGTGGAGAAAGCCATACAGAAAAGGAAACATAAGAGCAGAGTTTTGTGGATGAGTGTGATGCTCAGTTCTATCTGTTCAATCTCAAACATGTTTCTGGAACTCTTTGTCTTGGGCTATCTCTTGACCAAAGAGGCAGAGTAGTTATCTCCTGTGTGACAGAGAATTAACACTTTCATTTATAGGCTGAGATTAGATGGCCCTGAGACTAAGGAGCAAATCTATCACCTTGAAAGGCCTCCATGCTGCGTGCATTCCTTTTCCTACTGCCCATGAAGAAGGGAGGTCTTCTCCCAAGAGTTCTCCACTTATCTGGATTCATTTCGTACCTGTGGAGACAGAGGATGAACTGATAACCTCCAGCAATAGCATCCTGCCTCTTATCTTTCTCCCTATTATTTGACAATAATAGCAATCTCTTCTATTGTGTTCAAATCCGCAAGTTCCAACTGGCATCTCTATCACTTATGACCATCAGATCGCCAGATGTGACTGCCTGTGCTCTCATCTCTACAGAAACCACAGGTTAATTTTATTCCAAAACTGTGGAGGAGAAAAGACAGGGTGGGGGTGGTGGAGGGGAGAATTGGCATCACCTGCTTCCAGGCAATTTTAGCAACCCCACACCTCCTATCCCCCTCCCTCCCATCGAAGTCAAACAAAGCAAACCATTCCATCCTGATCTGTCCCTTTCCCCTGCACTATATAAAGCTAGCTACAGATGGCACGCACGGATTGATGCTCCAAAACTCCCCGGTGCCCACTCCCTTCCATCAAGCTGGTTCCTAAATCTGTGGATGCAGCAGACTTCAGAAGAGGAAGCGGCGTGATCACGCAGCATGGGCCTTGGCACGCTGGAGTCTGGGCTGTGCCAGGGCCATGATGCCCGAGTCTCACCCGCTCGGATGCAGTACTTGGAATGGCATCTGGCTGCCCCGCTACCCACGTGATGGGGGCCTGGTGTGGAAAGCCAAGTTTCTCTATTTAGTGAGCCCTGGGTAGTAGATAAAGAAATCCCTGATAAACTAGGGGGAAAGGAAACTGGAGAGTGATCAGGGGAAAGGAGTTGAGGAGCTTGGAGGAAGCAGCCTTGCATACATCCTTCTTTACTAGTTTATTTTCCTGCATACGACTGCCAGAGGAAGGACTTGGGTAGGGCCAGCCGAAGTGCAAGAAAGATTATTTTGGGCCCCTCTCCCTTGGGAGTTTTTGTGCTGTTTTCAATACTCCTCAACACCCCTTCCTCCAATCATCCTGTATTCCATCTCAGATCCCTTAACGACCAAAACTACACTCATGTGTCGATATTTATTATGTTCCACGCACTGGATAAAATACTTTAGACTCATTTTCTCATTTAATCCTCAGGCAAAACTGAAGGCTGGTATTATTTCACCCATTTTTCAGAAGATAAAACAAAGATGTTAAATAAGTTGCCAGGATCACAAAGCTCTTACGTGGTGGAGTCAAGATTCAAACCCAGGTCTATAGGATTTTAAAGCCTTTATCCCTAAAGGATCTCTTCAACCTCAACTAGCTGTCATAACAGAGCCAAAAAGCATCACCTGAAGCTCTCTACCTTGGAGATATTTACATTTTAATAGCCTGTCTCCTAACGAGGCTTCAATGAGCAAAGAAATGAATTGCTTGTAATGCTATTTGGGGCGCTGTAATAGGTCACAGAGGAAATTCATGGGGTCAGGGTGTCTCAAATAACAGCGTCTATCCCACCTCCATGTAATGAAGCCAGGCTCATCTGAAGGAATTCTGAAGCTCCTGCTCTGCATTTATTTCAATAGAAACTGTGCCTGTTAGGCACAAGAAAATCAAGAGAAATTTTGTTTGGATATAGGAAAGTCTTCCCAGTGAGGAAGCCTGTGGAAGTTTGGTAGATGAGTGTAACACACAAACACACACAGACACACACACACACACACACACGCACACACCCTCAGCTGTCACTCTCCAGCCTGGGAGATGCTCAGTCCTCTTGGTCACAGAGAGATGAACAAGGTGGTGATTTCCCAAGAAAACTCTTGGCCCAACTTGGAGCCCTTAACCTTGACTTGGAGTATCTCATTTTATTTCCTGGGATTTCCTAAAGATCCACATGTAGTTGGCACTTTCTGTCCTTAAAACAGCACTAGATAAGCAAAGCTAGAGACTTCCAATACATTCTTTGAAAATAAAAACATTTTTCCTGATTTGGGTCAAGAACGGGTTGCACAGCCAACAGTGTCTGGGGATTCAAATGCCACCCACCTCCAGGCTTCCAGATCTCTCTGGAGGGGGTTAAGTTGACTTTCTGTCGTCCTGGACTAACCTTTATAGGAAATCATTTCCCAACAAGCTACCAAATACAACTTCTTGAAAGCAAACAGCAGACCCAAGTGCCTTTATTTGTCTTCGTCTCGCCCTTCCTGCTGTGTAGCGAGAGCTCCTCTCCAGAGGAGAAAGAGACAAACGGTGCTGACCTGCTCCACTCCTGGGACTGGCAGAAGCTAGGATGCCAGTTCTTTTCTCAGGTGCTGCCTCTCTCCTCTCCCTGCCCCACCTAAAAGGGAGAGGAAGGAAGTCAAAGGCTGCAAGAGGACAACCCAGGTAACCTTCCATCATTCATTCCAGATCCTGCCACATGCAAATCAATAACGAAAAGAATGTAAACAGAGCTTCAACACATTCATTCCTGAAATGTAAATGCAAGGGAGCTGGGTGAATATGGGTTTAGATATCTTAGGGTTGCCTGTCTATGTCCTCTTCAACATTTTCGTGCAGGCAGGAAGCCCTGAAGAGTCTACTTTCATACTATCAACAAAGGTAGATGTCTCTGACAAATACTTTCACAACTAGCTATTAGTGACCCAAGGTGTGCTTTTGTCCAAGGGGAATTTACACTTAAGAAAGGATGTTCAAGCTGGGCAATGCATAACCTCAGAGTAAAAGCCAAAGTCCTTGCTATAGTGTACTACAAGCCTCTTAGCAATTTGCCACCCCCCACCTCTCTGATCTCCCTTCTTACTGGTGGTCCCTTATTCTCCACTCTCCCCATTCCAGCCAGCAGGGCCTCCTAACTTCATCTCTCATCTTAGGGTTTTTGCCCTGGCTGTTCTTTTACTAGAATAATATCTCCCCAGATATCTCCTTGGCTTCCTACATCCTTACTACATCAATTCTCTGCTCAAACACCACCTTTCAAGAAGGCCTCCCCTCTTCCCTAAGCATTCTAATAAAAATGCAACTTGCCCCTATGCTCTCCCCGAAACTCCTTTACCCTGTGCTGCTGTTTTTTCTTTTTCCACAGCACTCGTCCTTTTATAACATACTGCATAATTTACTTATGTATTATGTTTATTGTTTATTTCCTTTATCTTCACACCCTGCTGGAAAGTAAACTCCATGTGGGTAGGGATTTTTCAGTTCCTTCATCACTGATGTATCTCAGATGTCTGGGATAATGCCTGTGACCCAACAGACTCCCAAGAAATGTGGGTTGAGTGAAAGTGGAATGAGAGAAACACACACCTCTAATGGAGGAATGTCAGATACTCTCTGGAACTGGCTGTCTACCCCATCTGTGTTCTGGGTGGTCAGGTCCACCCCAACATGTGCAGAGCAGGCCCCCAGACCCCTTGTACTCGTATAGCATTGGTCCTTGGTCCCCTTATGTCTATTTTCTTTTGCATATTTCACACTCTGCATCCAAACTTGATGTGAGCCCTCCCAGTTTTTAGCTCCTGATTATTCCCATTATAGATGCCCATAACCCCTCAATTTGCTTCTTGGCTTGCCTGCAGTTGAGGCTCTCCCTCCCAGTCTGGCTCTGGTCCCCTGGGGCTGCATGCCCCCTGAGTCTGCTTGGAGGCTAGGCCCCCTGGCCTGCAAACATCCCTCACAGGCCCCTGCATGGCTCACAGAGGCCCTTCTAGGGGAACACTGACCCTGGGAGAGGGTCAGCCTCTTGAATATATCTCTATTCACTGCTGTCAATAATATCTGAACACATTGAAATCAATAGCAACAAGCTCTCAGCTCCACCAGGAAACAAGTCTAATAAAGAGGATGACGCACAATTATGCCTCTCTTTGTTCTGAATGTCAGAACTAACCTTGAATTTGTACATCAACATGACAAGAGCAAAACACGTAAAAACCAGAAGCCACGATGATGACAAACTGTCCCCAAATTGCACATGTGTTTTACAGAAAAAAATTTTCCTGGTCTAACTCTTTCTGACAGTAAAAATCAAATGATACTTTACTTTTCAACAGCTACTCAATCTCCAAGCTGGGCAGCCATTTTTTAAGCTGTCAACAGCCGTACTGCCAACTTTATAGCATGGAAACTCTGAGCTCCCCAGACCGAGGCGGGGCTGCTGTGTACGTGCGTTGCTGAGCTCAGCACCAGCCCGTTACGTCTGTGAAATTTCAGCGTCCACATTCATCACAAACCCCTCCCACTCGTCCCCACCATTCCCTACTGTGTAGGACCTACCCGTTTTAAACCTCATAGCTTTATTCTCTGCCCTCCCTTCCCAAAATAACAATACCTAATGTGTGCATGTCACTTTATAGATTCCATTTCCATTTTAATCTACATTCATAACCTAATCTTGCCCCTACATCAACACAGTGGAGGGGACGTTATTGTCCACAGTTCCTGAAAGTAGAGACTGAAGTTCTGAAAATGTAAGGGACCTGTGCAAGGTGGCGTATGGTGAGTCAAGTTCAAACCCAGATGCTTGGATTCCACACCAAGGGCTTGGCCTACACTCAGTCCACTGTGCTCTTCAGCTCCCCAGTTGATACTTCTGTGAGTAGACTGTTTTCATGCTGCCAACATGCTTTCCCTTATCCTAAGTTCATATCAACACTGCTCCATTTGCGGACATGCCACACAGTTATTTCAGGTTCACACTCCAAGCACACATTCTCTGCACAGCCTCCCCTTCCTCTTTTGTGCTTTTGATTCACACTTGGGCTATTGCACTTACTATAATATATTGTTTCACGGTACTTGCTTGAGCATCTCTCTCCTTCAAAGGGCTCCTCCAGAACAAGGGTTATGTCTTACTCAGCTCTATTAACCTAGAATTTAGCACAGTGCTTGATATGGAAGTTTTCAATAAAGATATGTAATTTTTGAGAAGTTGGATGAATGACGATGGTGCCCAAGAGAAGAAGCAGCATCCTCCAGAGTCCAGATCCTGGCGCGCCTGCACTATCACAGCCATACAGACCCTTCTAGAGCTCATCAGGCAGAGGCACAGTGAGAATCCAAGACGCAGGGGAGACTCCTCACTTCAGAGTCTGAAGTCCCCACAGCACTGCTGTTCCAAGAGCCTGTGGGGAAGCTCAGCACAGAGAAGACTGTATTTGATCAAATTCACAGGGACTAAAATCCAGGAATTGAGGGGAGAGGGACTGTCAAGAACGTGGAGGGAGGGAGGACGGCAGGAGGAGAATCAGCTACATCTCCAGCCGTGCTCTTACTGTGGCAGATTCTGGGAAGATGCTGAGCGAAGGGCCCCTAGAAGGAGAGTGATAGAAGAGCCAGCGAAAGCCGTATGCTGCGATCTGGAATTTCTTCTCCATATACAAAAGCCCAAGCTCCTCAAGAGCAGCTCAGTTGTATTTGGTTTCACCTCCATAAAGCCTCACTCCAAATCCCTCTTCCAGCTGGGGCCTCTCTCCTACACAAACACACACACACGCACACACGCACACTCACACACACACATCTATCACAGTGATGTGACCTGCATCTTTCTCAACCATCTGAACAAATCGGTTAAATTCAAGCAATGTATTAAGTCCTCCTATGTATCCAGCAATGTTCTTGGGAAACAAACCTGAATAAACATGACTCCTGCCTGCGTGGAGCTCTCGGTCAAGGGAATCCCATAAACACACGTGGAAGTTAGGGAGGCTGGGACAAGTGCTATGATGGAGACTCTGTGGGATTCAGGGTGAGCTTAATTCCACCTGACGAGTATCAGAACGCCTGCTGCAGTAGGCACGCATTAAGCTGGGCCTGCAAGGATGGCATTTGGGCCACTTTGGGGTGGCTACCTAGCTCTCTATGTAGAATCCCTGTCACTGTCCTGATCCCTCACTCCAGGGAAGAACTCGGAGGAGAGTATGCTCTCCCAAGAGCAGCAAAAGTCAACCGGGAAGCCAAAAGCAGAGAATGTGGGTTCAAGTTCCTCCCTGTTTGGGATCTGGGGAAGATGTTGGTCCACTAAAGCACGCCAGGGAATGACGCTGACTGATAACTCAAGATATTAAATGAAAACATGTATATAAAATGCCTAGAACAGTGCCTTTGTTTTCTTACCCATGGCATTTTATATTCTTTAATGTTTTACTTTCAAGCTTGATAGACAGTGCCAGGCCCTACTCCCAGTCTTGGTATCAAATCTAAATATAGGGACTTCAATAAGACATCGTAGAAAGGTGGAGGCAGCATTCCATGGGAATAGGGGGACTTGAGACATGTCAGGGAATGGGAAACACTTCCACACTGTTTACACAGATGGCACGTGGGGGTGGATAATGGAGGCAATGTTGTCAAAGGATTTGGGGATCAGAGCACGTGAGGCTACGAAGGCCGAGCCAAGAAGTTCCGTGTGGACCTGCCCGCAGCGTTGGCCGTAGAAGGTGCTGAGGAGTGAATCGATCTGATCAGATCGCTGCTGGCTTTCTTGGAACCTGGGTCCTCATCTCATTCTATTGCTAAAAGATGTGGAAAGCCTTTGCCACCTCTGTGGTCTACACTCTGTCAGAATGCACAAACTCGGGGTTTGTGCAGATATTTCTGAGGACCTTTGGTGCCAAATACTAGACTCGACACTGCACACTGGCAAGTGAACCACAGATGAGCACTGCTGTGGCTGTCTCAGCCACCAGCGAGAGGACCAACAGGCCTGTCTGTGCTGTCTTCTCCTGCCTAGCACGCTCAGGTTCCCAGATGGCTCCAGCCTGGCAAAGATGGTCTGTCTCCTCTCATTTGTAACACATATTCTCCAACTTCCCTGAAAGCCCCCTGTGTGTAGGTGGGGGTGCTGCTTCCCCAGTGACATGCAGTCATTTTCGTTATGAATATTTGGTATTAACTAAAGAATGGGGATGAGTTTCCACTAAGCCATGCAGGTTCCCTTATCCAACCGAGATGGTAACATGCGTTAACCAGTTGGGGGACGCTGGTAACCCATCCTTGGCACTTAAGGGCATTCAAGTGAAAGCAAGCAAACACTAATCGTTAGAGGCAAGAAGGAACAGTGGTGTGGCCAACCACCCTCTTGAAAGAGGAAGGGAGTGCAATTCATATTGCCCAGTTCATTACAATGAAACTCTCCTCCAGCCTGGAATCTTTGGATTACTGGGCTTGGGTGAAGACAGAGCAGAACCTGGGAAGTCTACAGAAGTAAGGCTTTGTTCTTCTTGATTCTGGGCTATAAGGGACTAGAGAGTGTTTCCATGACAAAATAAATAATCTGATAGTTACAGGGAACATATTTTCTGAAATGTAAAAATTGGACATACGATTGACAAGTACTTCGGGAGATATAGGAAAAAAGCATTTAAAACCGAGTCCGCTCCTGAAAAATCTCGGCATGTGGTCACCTTCACACAGTGCCCCTTCTAAAGGGGTACAGTACATATCATCCAGGATACGCCAATTAACACAGATCACTAATTGCAACCATTGCTAACCTACGGCCTGTGCGGGAGAACAATTTATCAGCACTCCTCAGCTGAGCCTCTTGGTGACCCTGAGCAGTTCAGCTGGTCACTCAGAGGTCTCAGCATCCTACAGGCAAGGAACAGACTCAGAAGCTAATGACGTTAAAGGGAGAATTACACACTCTCCTCCAAGAATGCTTACCCTGATGGATTGATTCCCCTTTTTTGCATAATTTAGACCAGGATAAAATAACAACTTTTATTGATGTATATGTATCCAATACATATATACACACACCTCCATCACGGTTAATCTCTCTCTCATACACACACACACAGACACACACAAACCTGCAAACACACACACACACATACAGAGAAGGGCTGTAAAAACAGGCTCCATTTGGTTGTAGCTCCTAGGAGGGATGCAAAATGGAGCCAAATTTGCATAGTATGCCAGACAAGCCCTCCGGCCCCTGAAACTTCACACCTGTCTCCTGCCAGTACCCAAAGTGCCATCTGCTTCCCCAGGAAAGCCAGACACACAAGGCCCTGTCTTTATGGCTCTGGTAGAGGATGAGAAAACCTGGCATGGGGAGCCCTTAATTGCTCAAAAATAACTCCATGGTACGTAACATACAGTTACACGAAGAGCTCAAGGAAAAGCCTTGGCAATATTTTTCACAAACATTCAGGATAATGGTTGGGGCATGCAAAAGGGAAACTATTTAAGGACTCAACCTATTCCCAAATTATTTCCACTGCCAAGAACTCTACAAGTGCGGGGCTCTGTGTGTGACAGAAAGTTCCACACAAAAAGGAATGTGAGGCATCCCGGCAGGATCTTATTTTTTCATGTACTCTACCCTGCATTTGAGATGCTCTCCTAAAGATTTTTTTACCATGTCACATAAATAATTGCATTCATTTGGGCCACTTTTAAAATACAGTTTTAAAATACAGTTCAATCTGCATCCAGTTCTTAGAGCAGAGCAGAAGGAAGTTTCCTCTCCCAAGCCCACACCGCAGTGGCTGAGCAGAGCCCAGCAGCAGGAAACAGGAGATCTGAGAGAAGCAAGGTGGTCTTCAGCATGGTGCAAGCTCAGGAGAATAGACAGCACAGACTGTGTCAGCAGTGGCACTATTAAAATGTGGAGCTGGATCATTCTCTGTTGAGAGGGGCTATCCTGTGCACTGTAGGAGATTTCGCAGTATCCGGGCCTCTACCCACCAGATGCCTGGAGGTAGAGAGAGCCCCACACACACAAGTTGTGACAATCACAAATGTCTTCAGACATTGCAAAATGCTCCTGGTGGGCAAAAATCACAGGTTTTAAGAACTGCTGGACTAAGACCTGGCACGGTCACTCACACCTGTAATCCTAGCACTCTGGGAGGCCGAGGCAGGAGGATCACTCAAGGTCAGGAGTTTGAGACCAGCCTGAGCAAGAGCAAGACCCCGTCTCTACCAAAAATAGAAAGAAATTAGCCAGTCATGGTGGCGCATGCCTGTAGTCCCAGCTACTCAGGAGTCTGAGGTGGAAGGATCACCTGAGCCTAGGAGTTTGAAGTTGCTATGAGCTAGGCTGACGCCACGGCGCTCTAGCCCGGGTGACAGAAGCGAGACTCTATCTCAAAAACAAAAACAAAAAAAGAACTACTGGACTAGATGATCTCTTGAAGCCTCATCAAAGCCCATTACTGGGGTGTGTGGGTGGCAGAGAGGGCTCTGATAGCACAGCATCTATCACAGGGAGCTCTGTTCACATGTTTGAGTCTGTACCTCCCATGGGATTGTGGTTTATGAGGACAGGAACCATCCCCATCTGAGCACTGCTGTCTCTCCAGCCCGTGGCCCTGTGCCTGGCACAAGGACTGAATGAATGACAGGCTGTACCTGAGCATCTCCATCCCCGTCCCAGCCCCGCGCTCCCTGTACCAAGCACTGTGTCTTTGTGTTGGCGGTGAGAGTGGGCGGGGAGGAGGGGCATCTTCAGAAAACTAATAAAATAAATGACTAAATAAATGGAACCTCTTGTCTAAAGAACACAGAGATAAGATAAATCATTTTGAGTCCTGGAAAAATTATCTCCACTGTCCTGCCCCGGTTTCTCCGTTCAGCCAGAAAACACTTTAATTTATCTTGTGAAATTTTTCATCCACTAGACGCACATTAAATATTTCTTTTTTCTTCTTCTTTTTTTTTTTTTAATATTCCTCTCTCCACAAAGGTGGGTTGGCTCCCAACTCATTGGAATAAAAGCTCCATTAGCCTCTGTGCATGTAAGACTCATGGGGTTGGCCTAGATTCAGGACCTGCAGAAGAATAAAGAAAGCTGACACTCATTCTTCAAGTAATTAGAGTTGGTAAAATAAACTGTGTGCATCTCATTAAGGGAATGGATCCATCAGGCCCAGGACAGGGCGGGAATCCCATGCTCAGAGCACCAGCCTTTTGTCTCAAAGTAAACCCTCAGTGATAAAAACAGTTTCCTGTAGAGTCATTGGCGAAACATTCCTATATTCCACCCCCATCCCTTCATGTTTGTTCATCTCTGAGTCCATGTGGTTTCTCAGCTGACTCAAGCCAACAAACACTATAGTTCTCTTCTTAACATGTAACACACGTTCTCCAACTACCCCAGAGTCCCTGCATAGAATGCTTCCTCCCTCAGTAACACGCTGTCATTTACAATCATAGATCCAGGAACCCACCCTTAGCCAAGAGGACAACACTTTTCCATGACTATCAATAGCCAGCATGTGGTGGCACTGAGATATCCACACTTTTGACCAGGCTTGTGACAAGCTGCAACATAGATTAAGGGGTTGATTGGAAATCAACAGAATAATCAGTGATTATGGAATGAATTCTCTTTGGAAAATAAACAGGCCCTTTCTAAACTCAAATTATGGCTCTAAGTTGTATTAGCACTATTTTCTAAAAAATCTGAGACAACCAAACCAAACTCAGCTTTCAAAAAGCCAAGAAAGTCTTTGCAACTTCATTCTGCATTCTTAGATTATCTGACGCTGCCATCGTAGCTGTGTGGTTTTCCTCTCCATCATGGCTCTTCATCCTGCCCTCCCTTTGGCAAAATGCAAATCAGCATCAATTTCCTCTAATTCTCCCCTTGTCCCTCCTTATGTAGAAGATGCTCCTATTATTTTTGCACACTTGATCCATAAGATGAAGAGAAAAGTAGGTGAGGAAATGAGGCAGCTTAGATAACAGACAAGCTAGCTCTCCACTGACCACAGAAGTACATCCTAAGCAAGAAGCAGGAAAAAGAGCAGAAGAATGGTCCAGGACTTCTCGGAAGTAAAGACAGTCTTCAGCAATGCAGGAATAGCGGCTAGAAATACACAAGCTGAGGAAGAGGTTATGGAAGGAGGAGTTGTGTTGTCCAGAGAGGCCAGAGAGCAGCCTGGTGGTTTCCCCTTACCAAACGCTTGCAGGGCCTGGATGTTGCTCTGCAGCACAGCTGTGCTCAATCATGACGGAGACGTGGGAAACAACCAAGGCTACGGTATCTGGTAAGGAGAGGACTTTGTGGTGCTTTCACCATTTCTAGAGGTCTTCAAGATTAGGAGAGCCAGTCTTCTCTCTGGGGAAAACAACATTGGGCTAGCCTGGATAAATTCTCAGGAGCATTTCTAACTGTGGAAAACTATGAAAATCTAGGAGCATATGCCAGGGCAGAATGTCACACCCTAACGTGGCTGGGATGGGGTGAGCCGTGCTAGCAGGAGCCTGGCTGTGACCAGCCACTCAGCTCTTCAACCCAGCCTGGTTCTCTTCAGCTTAAACACGTTCTGAGTGGCCGTTATACTTCCCCATAGTCCTGGTGGACACATTCTGTAGTGTTTTGTTTCTCACTGTCTCACTGACAGCAGTGTGTGTGTGTGTGTGTGTGTGCATGTGCACGCACACATGTGTATTTCTTTGGCCATTTGCCACAGGGGGAGGCTTCCAGAGATATTTCCAAGAGCATAGATCTGCAGTGGTGACAGGGAGCAGGCAGAGACAGCTTTCAGGGGCTGGGAGGGGGTCTGTCCATGCCTGCGCCTTCCCTTCTCCATGAACTCAGCCGCTTGGCATCCATGACGTCTCTCCTTTTAAGCTCGCTGGAGAGTCTGAGGGCAGCTCCCCTTCCCTGCTGTTCTTTGCACACCCTGCCCCCTTTATCCTCCCTCACCCCCTTCTGTTCCCTGCTCTCCTCCCCCCCTCTGGTTTCTTCAATTTCAATGAGTTTATTGGCATGACGAATGTTGCCAAAGCCAATAACACTGAGTCTCAGTGTCTGGGGATGGATTTCACAGTGGGAAGGGGGTGGCTGGAGCCTCGGACCACATTCCCACCGCGGGTTTCTGCCTCAGTCTGAGGTGGTGGCAGGCTGCCAGGGACCTTGTTCACTTGGGTTTCCAGTCTCAGCTGAACTCACCAGCCTTGTCTCCAGACAGGGAGAACATTCTTATGATGGCAGAGGTCATGTCTGGAGCCTCAGGTCTAGGAGAGGAGGGGCGTCAAGCTTATGTTTTCAAGGAGCAATTTATAAACAAGTCCCGCACTGTCCTGCCCAACTGTGTTGTTAAAACTCCAGCCTCCCGCTGACACTGCAAATTCACAGACCCGGTCCAGGGTGACAGAGACAGGTGGCTCTCAGCCCAGGAGTTCACACAAGATTAGAAAAGGTCCTTGAGGGGTCTTCTAAACAAGTGAGACTCTCACCTTTGTCCATACTAACACACGCGCATGCACACACACACAGTAAGAACAATTTGGAGAATCTGAGATAGGCAAGAGAAAATGGGTTTTGTGATAGGTAGAGCCTCAAACATCCATTTCAAATGAGTTTTAGCTAAGGAAGTCTCCTTCCTAATGAACCAATCTTCTCCAGCTCCCTTTCTCTCTCCCTCTCTGTCCCCCCTCACTTCCCCACCCCTTCATTTTCTCAGACACACAAACACTGCACACATCACACACATGCACACACGCACACACACACCCCTTGTCAGCACAGACTTTTCCCTCCAGGGTGCCTCAGCTGATGGAAATTTCTATTTGCAATGAAAATCAACTTTGGAGAACATCACAGCAAGGGACATTTTTTCCTGGCTGCCCCAAGATTGATCTGGTCCACAGGATGCCCCAGATCATTGCATTCCGTAATTTCATTCTGCGTATGATCTATTTCTTATACGATCAATATGATAAATGCGCCGGAGAGCAAAGTGGGTTACGGCCCGACGCCGGCGGAGTGAGGAGGAGAGAGGAGCACGGGCTGCCGCGGTGTGTGTCTCGTGGAGCAGAAAAGCAATTCAGTCAGACTAAAGGCTACAGACAAGGAGGTATATTCTCCGTGATAAATGCAAATGATGTGACTACATTTCCCCCAGCACAAATGGGGTAGGCAAGGGGTGAGGGGAGGCCAGCCCCGCTGTCTGGATCACAGAGTTTTCCTAGGGACCCACAGGACATCCGCACACAGCAAGCACGTTGGAGGGGTGGTTGAAGGGATGCGGGAGGGAAAAACTAGAGTTTGCTTAAATCATCAGTGCTAATGGCAAGCCCCCTCTTCCTGATTCCACCGTGCCTCTGAGCATTACCATTTTTAAAGCATAGTACAAGACGATCAGGCAACTGGCCAGCGGAGAACCACAGGGAGAGATCGGACAGCACACTGATCCAGGAGCATCCCATGGCCTTCTCTGGGCATCAGAGTTCCCTTGGCTACAAGTCTCATTAGGTAACAATCATCTCCACCGTCTGCATTGTTATTCTGTGCCAGGGCCTTCTGTTTCCCCAGGTAAGCTCACGTGTCTAGGTATCCTCAGGCCAGCCATTGAATTCCCTGCATTAAAGTTTCATCATCTGTAAAAGGGGATCAATTAGACCTCCACTGCTGCTGCTGGAAAGTATTTCTTATGAGATGCAATAAAATAGTATAAATAACTTCTAAACGCATATAATGTGCCAGAAGTGTGAGGCGTCAGCTGTGGTAAGCACTATGAATCCTCTGAAAGGAGAGAGAAGGGTCACTGTCCTCAGAAAGTTCAGAGATTAATAGGGAAGATGAGTCAATGCTGGAAGAGGAAAAGCAGGACAGGTGGGCATAGAGGAAAGAGTCTTGAACCAGGAGGTGCCTGCCCTGACATGTAACTGGGATTCTACCACCCCCTCAGTGCAGGACTTGCACAAGTTCCTTCCCCACTCGGGGCCTCAGTTTCCCCAAAGGAACAGAAGACACTGGGGAGATCTCTCAAGGCCACCCCGGACTCTGGCATTTTATGACAAATTGAGCCCTACCGTGGATGCAGATGGCAAAGTGTGATCTGAGCTCCAGAAGGAGATGAAGTGGAGCTAGACTGTAGAAGAGGAAAAGGACATGCTGTGACAAACAGGAATAGCAGGGACATTCCTAGAGGGGACATCACTCTTGCTAAGTCCCCACCATGAGAGTGAGCAAGTCCCCATCAAGCATGTTCAAAGAAGAACCCAACAGAAAAGTAGTAAGGAGGAAGGGGAGGAGGCATGGAAGGTGTCTTTGGGTCAGAGCCTTCGTCCAGGGTGAGGAAAGGTGGGGAGGAAGGAGGGAACGGGGCTGTCGGGTGGGGTATAGACTCTTCACACGGGTGCTCACAGGAGCTTGCCTGCCCTGCTGACCTCTCAGCCTCACATCTGTGTCCAGAGGGCCATCGCCTTCAGGGAGCTTTCTCTGGAGGAGTGCACTGTCAACACAAGCCTGCTGGTGCTTGTGCCCTTTCAGGAATTTAAATGTGAAGCTGCTCAGTCCTGCCAAGACTTGATCCCTCACAGTGTCTTTCCCCTCCTGCTGCAGAAAGCCCGAGGCTGGCTGAAAGAGGTGGGTGAGGGGGGAGTGCTGTGGGGGGGGCTGTCATGGTCAGATGGATCCCAGAAGCTCTGACTGGTGGTTCTCTGCCCTCCCCTTCCTTCTCCTCCCTCTGCACAGAAGTCAGACTTGTGTACCCCTGCTCTATGGAAAGGGGCAGACAGAAGGCCCCTTCCCTTTCCTCATCGAGATGGCAGAAGCTGCAATGAGATCTTCATTGGGAATATTGATTACATGGATACTGCTCCAGGGGCAGGGCTGAGAACCGTGATTCAAATGGACAACCAAGCAAATGACAACCAAGCCATCTAGGGCCCATGTAAAAGTGGTCAGGAGGATGACTCACCTAGACATTTCCCATTTGCAAAGAGAGCAAGTGAACTGTGCTCTTAACATGCACTAGGCTTACCCAAGGTATATCTTAGGTTGTATTCAAGAAGACCATTCATTCATTCAGTATATTTTCACCCACTGGGAAAAGGATTTCCAAAGCACGGAAGTATTGCATTTCTTCTCTATAGCTGAGATGGCTGAGGCTGACCCAGGGTCAGACACACGCCAGTTAGAAGAGCCAAGGCTGGAAGGCCAGTGTGGAAGGTCCACAGCCTTTTGAAGGAGGCGGAGGCCTGGGTGGGAGGAGGGCCACGTGCAGCTGCTGATCTATGTGCAGCTGTTTGAAAATTAAGAGAAAAAAATAAAACTTTTAAAAATGGGAACTGCTTATGTTAGTCAAAGCTTTCTCATTCCACCCCCACCCAAATTCCTCAGCAAGTGTGAAGTTCAGAAGGGAACACAGAGTGGTGTCAAGGATCAAAGGGCAGGTCCTACCCTCTTTGACCGGCATGGAATGAGTTGTCTAGACAGAGGGTAGCAGCTTCCTATAAGTGACTGGGGGTCATTATCAAAGCAAAAAAAATAAAAATATAACGTTACAGATGTGCAATCCAAAAAGGGAAAAATACCATTCTTCCTCAATCTTCCCTCCTTCTGAGTTCATTTTCTGTTGACTTTACTTATGCTTCTTTGGGTTCTTGGCCTTGAAGATATTTCTGCCTTGCTCTTTGCCAGCATCTTGGGCTGCTCTTCTTTTGTTAGTAACGAGTTCAATTCACATGAAAAGTCAGAGCCTGCTTCTGAGGCATTTGGGCAAGTCCCAAGCAGCACTTCTGCCAGTGCCACTGCCTGAGAATTCTTATCAAGCCCCCAGACAACTTAGACTCTGTTCACTCCAGAATATTCTCAATGCTCCAGAATAGGTCAAATACCAAAAATCTATGGGAGTTTTCCAGTGGGAAGCATTCCAAAATCACCAAAGATCTGAATTACCTTCCCATAATTGGAAAAGTCCACCAAATAGTAGAGAAATGATCTCTTTCTCTTTCCCTGGCTTGCCAATTGAAACACTGTCTGCTCCTAATCCAAAGCGTGTCGTGAGGCCTATTCCCAATGAGCTCAACCCCCGTAATTGAAAGCAGCCCTGCATCGCCTTTGGTCTTGGGTATTTTCATCATTGGACTGTTAGCGCCAAGACATACGTTTTGCCAAGGAAAACTTTCCTTTGAAACCTCTATCTTATCCAAACAGAGAGTTGGAATTGACTTTTGGCAGCCCCAAAGATAGTTCTGAGTTATGAAAAATAATACATGTGTGTCAGCCAACCTAAGAGATTGTCCCCAGTCTGAAAAAAGGAGGCTCACACACGACCCCGTCTTTCCTTCCAATAAATTGACAAAGCCAATGCATGCACCTGTTACAACTTCAGAGCCTGCTATGTTGCCCTTTAAAGTTCCTCTGAATGTGACCCCCAGTTCCTTCTACTCAAAGAAGTGTACGTAGCAAAAGAACAAGGGATGTTAGAATGAAAGAGAAGAGCTGGGTGTAGAGTATTTTACTTGCATTCTTCAAGGAAAATCTTCAAGGGCATCCAGCTCTGGGAAAGATTGCAGTTTGGGGAAGGTTTGGCCCAACTGGGAGGTGTTAGAAAACAGGGCATTTCTGGGCATTGTCTATTTCCTTGGGGAGTGAAGTGGGTCCTCATGAAGATATCATGTTCATACCAAGAAACTGATGAAAACATTTCACAAATGTCCAAAACAATTATCTGACCTGAAAAATGGAGGTATGCTCTCTCCCCAGGCAACCTTCTGCAAGGCAGGGGCTGGGTAAAGAAGAGAAGGGCCTTTCTTGACAAGTGCCAGGCTTCGTGATTTCCCTGCCCATCTGCAGAGCTCAAGGCTCTCTATGCTGCCTCATCCTGGGTTCCTGGCTTCTCTCCTAGTTGCTTTTATAGCTCCTTGAGGTGAAGTATTGCTGCATCACACTCTCAGGATAGTCACTTTAGTAAGGAAGAAAACCTGCTTAGAATCACAGACTCTCATAATTAGACATGACCTTAACGCCTATTTAGTCACATCACCCATCTCATGCTAGAATGCCTGCACATCAGAGTGTGCCATCAATGACAAGACAGTCACTACTGATAGCACAGCTTGAGATGCAGGGCTGCACAGGGCCAGATGACTCAAGTGGCTTTGGTTATCAAAGTAGATAAACCAACTTTGCAAGTATAGAGAATGAGTGTTGCAGTTAAGATCATGGGCTTAGACTGTCTGGAGTTAGACTCCCTGTGTTCAAACCCTGGCTCTACCATTTACTCCTAGATAACCTTGAGCAAGTGTCTTGTTCTGTCTGTGCCTCAGCTCCTCATACATAAAATAGGGGTAACAGTAATACCTACCTCATTTGGTATCTGTGAGATTAAAATAAGATAATGTGGGTAAAACTCCTAAAATATTGCTTAGAATGTCTATCCTACCTAATTGAAAAACTGAGATCCTCCTTCTTTTAAAAAAATTATAAATAATTTTATATATAATATAAAAGCATAAATATTAGCATAGTGATCTCTCATATGTCAAAATAGCATAACAATTGCCTCAATTAGCTTTGACAATTATCAATACATGGTCATTCTTGCTTTATCTATACCCCACCCACTTTACCCACACCCCCGGTTATTTTGAAGCAAATCATATTTAATCTTTCAATATTTCAGTATATATCTAAAAGAAGGACTCTTTAAAAAATAATAACCACAATAGCATTACTCTATAATATTAAATATCAATCATTGTCTCATATATTAATATATATATTTTTTTTCTGTCTCTCACTCTATGTTGGAAATGGGATGAAGGAAAGTCCATACATTCCAATTGATTGATATGTCCCTTAAGTCTCTTTTAATCTATAGGCATCCCTTTCTTCTTTTTTACTACTTTTCCCATTGTGATTTTTTTAGTTATGAAATTAAGTCATTTGTTATAGTTTCCAACAGTCTGTATTTGCTGACTGCATGTCATTTAACATGATCCTCTGTCCCCTTGTATTTCCTATAAATTGGTAGTTAGATCTGCAGCATTATTGATTCAGACTCAATAATTTGACAAAACTACTTCATGGGTCATGGTATATATTTCTATCAGGAGGTTCATAAGGTCTGGTTATTTCTTGTATGTGTGTGTATACACGCGCGCGTGCATGATGTTAGCAGTATAAATGATCATTGTCTAGATTTATGAAGTCATTGTTGGGTTGCCAAATACATACAGGATATCCAGTTGCATTTCAACTTTAGATAAACAATGGATGATTATTTAGTATGAGTACAAGTGGTCTTCAAGAATTTCATGGAAAATGTATATTATGAAAAATCATGCATAGATTTCAAGTTTTTTGCATCAAAATAAACTCATCCTAACTTGTTATAACAGGTCTGAACAGGATCTAGCTTTAAATGTGAGAAGGATAAGACATCAGTTTGAAAAGAGCCCCTTTGAGAGCAACGTTAATTCTGCTAAAATTGAAGCAAGAGTAAACATCAAATTTATAGTGAAGTTTGGGTGGAAGAATGGTGAAATCATCGATGCTTTAAGAAAGCTTATAGGGAAAATGACCAAAAAAATCAGCAGTTTACAAATGGATAACTCATTTTAAGAAAATAAGAGATGATGTTGAAGATGTCGCTTACAGCGACAGACCATCCACATTGACTTTCATGGAAAAAATTCATCTAATTGAAGAGGACTGACAATTAACAGTACAAACAACAGCCAACACATAGACATCTCTACTGGTTCAGCTTACAGATTCTGAATTAAAAATTAAAGTTGAGGGCCGGGCACGGTGGCTCACGCCTGTAATCCTAGCACTCCGGGAGGCCGAGGCGGGTGGATAGCTCAAGGTCGGCAGTTCGAGACCAGCCTGAGCAAAAGCGAGACCCCGTCTCTACTATAAATGAAAGAAATTAATTGGCCAACTAAAAATACATGTAAAAAATTAGCCGGGCATGGTGGCGCATGCCTGTAGTCCCAGCTACTCGGGAGGCTGAGGCAGAAGGATCGCTTCAGCCCAGGAGT
>CAUYRT010052650.1:0-21269 GCA_963574885.1 Lepilemur ruficaudatus
AAAGACAAAAAGCTTGGATATTGACATCCTAATGAATAAACTCAAGGAATTGGAAGAGGAAGAGCTTACCAACCCCAATCCCAATAGAAGAAAAGAAATAACAAAGATCAAAGCAGAACTAAAGGAAATTGAGAACAGAAGAATAATACAGAAGATCAACAAAACCAGAAGCTGGTTTTTCGAAAAGATAAACAAAATTGATACCCCTCTGGCTAGACTGACAAGATCTCAAAGGGAAAGGACCCTAATAAACTCAATTAGAAATGAAAAAGGAGAGATCACAACAGACACCAAAGAAATACAAAACATTATTTTTGATTACTATAAAAAACTATATGCTCAAAAACTACAAAGTGAGGATGAAATGGACAGATTCCTGGAAACATACAGCTTCCCGAAGTTCACCCAGTAGGTAACAGAAATTTCTAAACAGACCAATCTCAAGCTCAGAAATTGGAGCAGTAATTAATAACCTCCCAAAATGGAAAAGTCCTGGACCAGATGGCTACACCTCAGAGTTTTACCAAACATACAAAGAACTCATACCTATACTACAGAAATTATTCCACAACATTGAGAAGGATTATATCCTTCCTAATTCATTCTACCAAGCCAATATCACCTTAATATCAAAACCAGGAAAGGATGCAACAAAAAAAGACAATTAAAGACCAATATCCCTCATGAATATAGATGCAAAAATCCTTAACAAAATTTTAGCAAATAGAATACAGCAGCACATCAAAAAAATAATTCATCATGACCAGGTGGGCTTTATTCCAGGGGTGCAAGGCTTATTCAACATATGTAAATCTATAAATGCAATTCACCTTATAAATAAAAGCAAGAAAAAAGACCATATGATTCTCTCAATAAATGCAGAAAAAGCATTTGACAAAGTCCAACACACCTTTATGATAAAAACTCTTAACAAAACAGGCATTGCAGCCTCATACCTTAAAATTATCAAATCCATTTATGACAAACCCATGGCCAATATCATACTAAATGGGGAAAAACTGAAACCATTCCCACTTCGAACCAGAACTAGACAAGGATGCCCACTTTCTCCTTTTCTATCCAACAGAGTGCTCAAAATCCTAGCTATAGCAATCAGACAAGAGGGGGGTATTAAGGGCATCCAAGTGGGTGCAGATGAGATCAAACTCTCACTCTTCACTGATGATATATTATATCTAGAAAACCCCATGGATTCTTCCAAGAGATTCCTAGATTTGATAAATGAATTTGGTAAAGTCTCAGGTTATAAAATCAATATACACAAATCAGAGGCATTCATATACACCAAAAACAGTCAAGCCGAAACTCAAATCAAAAATGCAATACCTTTTACTATAGCCCCAAAGAAAATTAAATATCTAGGAATATATTTAACAAAAGATACAAAAGACTTATACAAGGAGAATTATGAAACACTAAAAAAAAGAAATTATAGAAGATGGAAAAAGATGGAAAAATCTACCCTGTTCATGGATTGGCAGAATCAATATTGTTAAAATGAGCATGCTCAAAAGAGCATAAGACATTCTATAATAAAGACATCTGCACCCAAATGTTTATGGCAGCACAATTCACTATTGCTAGGTCGTGGAAACAACCCAAGTGCCCGTCAATTCATGAGTGGATTATTAATATCTGGTATATGTATACAATGGAATATTACTCAATTGTAAGAAACGACGGTGAGCTAACTCCACTTATATTTTCCTGGATTGAGCTTGAGCCCATCATCCGAACTGAGGTAACACAAGATCCTAAGAATAGGCTCCACATGCACTCGCCATCAAATTGGCACTGACTGATTAACACTATGGGACTCAAATGGTCGTGGTGTTCACTAGGGATTCAAGGGATGGCAGGTAGACCCATGTCTAAGCAATGTGGTGGGCACTGGGGAGGGGAGGGGCATGCTTGAAAAGTAGTAGGGGATGGGATTTAGGGGACTTAATAGGGGGAAGGAAATCTTCTAAAACTGATTTATGTGAATAGCTGTACAACTTCATAAATTTACTAAAAATCATTTAATTGTTCACTTAAAATGGAGTAATGGCATGGAATGTAAATTGTAGTTCAATAAATTTGTCAAAAAATTATTTTAAAACAAAATAAAGACATTTTGAAAGAGGAAAGAAAAAACTTAAAAATGAACTTAAAAATGATTCATTGGGAAAACACAGAATATATTTAAGGATAATGCATATAAAAATGAAGTCTTTAGATAAACTGAAGAAAAGTTTTCATGCTAAAGAGTTTAAACATTGTCACTTTAAACAAAGAGAAATCATCAGAAGGTTTTTCATAGAGTAATAGAGTAAGGTATGCTACTTCATGTGCCAAGCGTGGTCAGAGAAAAGACTTCAAGTAAAGACACAAGTAAGAAACATTTGAAACAACAAGACAAATTGTAGTTTCCTTTTCAGTTGCTATGAAATACATAATCAGGCCTGCAGTGAAAGAAAAATAAGGTTTGTGGTTTTTGATTGTTTTTATTTTCTTTTTCCTTCTATCAACTTCCTGACACACATGCCATAAGGAGAATACCAAAGCATATGGAAAGTACTTAGGTAATACTCAGGGCTGACTTAAAATATTTGAGAGTTATGATTTGTCCCCATTTCATAGCTCTAGATCAAATAGCATAAAAATTCATTGCAACTGCTGCAACGCATCACACAACATTGGACAAAGATGTGAAAGTAATACAGCACTTCAGAAATTGTATTTTAGATATTTTAGCTAGGTTATAGCGCATCCCAGGATCTTAAAACACAGGTGGTTTAACCCATGGCTGAAAAACTAAGTAAGTGTCATTTTTTACTGCATACAATCCGGTTGGTGTTTGAAGTTTACTTCAGTATGTCCACAAAGCATTAATATTTTGAAAAGAAAACCACTCCATTCTTTTACCTAACACCAACACAATGTCTGACTAGGGTTTTAGGATTGTGTTCTACAGCAATGTTTTCTGTTTAGAGTCACTTATACTCTATTTTCTTTTGCATAACTATAAATTACATCTTCTAAATGACTGCATTACAGGAAAACGGTTGCAGGAAACGAATGGGACTATGTGTAATTTTCCACAGACAAAACAAAATTTTTCCTCATTTTACATTTTCTCCTGAGTTTAATATTCAATTCCAAATGTCCTATTTTTCTTCACCTTGAATAAAAAAACACATTTCCTGATAAAACAGTAATCTAGGAGTTAAAACATTATATATTTTATTCTCATTGTTTTTTCTAATAATATGTCAATTTCTTCATTTATAAAACAGAAGTGATAAACTAAAATGCAGTTATAAAGCCATGACATTATAATTCTTTAATAACATATTAAAATACTATATAAATATTCAGAGAAAGAATCGCTTGTATCATTTTTATGATACTCTTGATCAAACACTATTTATCTGACTGCCTTAAAGAAGTATAACTGAAACCCTACATCCTACATCTTATAACCACATAACCTTTTAAAAGCAGATAGAATTGAGCTGAAAAGCTATAAACAAATCCTGTTCATAGTCCAACAATAAAATTCAAATTTTGACAATGAATTCACATCCTAAATTTATTTCATTCACTTTAGAATCCAAAAAATTACAATAAGTTATACTCATGCCTACAATCACAATGGTTTATACCACTAATTAAGAAAGAGAGCTATACTTGCTTTTTATTTATTCCAATTTTAATGCTGACTTGATGCTTTTTTCCACATAATTTTTTAAACACTAGCCATTTATTCAGCTCAGAATACATTGATTAAGTACCTAGAAAGTACAATGTGTAGTAAATGACAGGAAAATATTAGGGTAACATCACTATGATCTTATCAAAGTAATATAAACAAACAAACAAATGTACAACTGTTTCAGCACTTAAAACTATAATGTCAATAAGAATCTTCCCCCCAAAACTAGACTAAAACTCATTTGCTTTCTTAGCAAATAGTTGAGGATTTATAACAGCAAATCACTAATGAAGGGTTTCAGAACAATGACAGCAGTAATAAATAGATTCAGTTAAATGTTTATATTTTAAAATTTAACAGCCATATAACTTCAGTAAGAATATAGCTGCAGTTCTCTGTTCTTTTTTTTTTAATCCTCTCCTGTTCTATCCATCAAAATTACACATATTCTTAAAAGACCAGTTCAAATGCCAACTACTCCCTAGAACCTTCCCAATCATTGTCTCACCTCAAAAGATAGCAAATCTCTATTTTGACTAATTATGTGCATATTCAGTTCCACATCTATGACAAAGATATATAATTTATATTTTTAAAAAATAGAACTTGAATTACTGTAATTATGTAATGACATTTTGAAAAAAAGTAACAAAGTGGTCAATTATTGACTAGTTCCTATCTGCTAAGAGACACTCTGCTTTATTTTTAATTCTTATAACAAGTTTTCATGAGTGTTAAAATTTTGGGTAATTTGTCCAAGGTAATATAAGCTCAACCAGGATTTGAATTTAGGAACACTAGTCTCCAAATCTCACTACACAATATATTTTCTCTTATTCTAAGTAAAACAACATAATGTAGACCATCTCAAAATAGTCCTTATACTCATTCTGGTAGTTATTTAATGTTGTTCTTACAAATTATCTGATTGATATCAAAAGATATTTTCAAGTTTCACTTGAATGCAGTAAAAAACATTTATAGCTCCCTGCAGACTCAATAGAAAATAAACATCAATATTTCCTCTGCGGAAGCCTGTCTGGCAGCAAAATTTCACTACATTTTTCTGTAACTTAGAAATTCTATTAAATAAAGCAAATTGAATATATAAGAAATTGAAATCATGTCCTGAAAGTAGAATATATAAGGGATTGAAGTTTTAGCCTGAAAAAAATTTTATCAATGAGTAGCAAAAGAAAGAAGAGCAAATTGTGCCATCTTCTTACCAAAGGTGTCTTTAATAGCTGTTACCTGTAGGCTTCTTATCTTTGTCTGTGACTGAATGACTCACAATGTTGGAATTGTTCTCCTAGTAACATGACCTAGAGTAAGCGAAAGGTGACAATAGGTGAAGGATATTGCGTCAATGACCTCAGGAATGGAGGGTCTAGGATCACCACTATATTTAACTATATTAAAGGGACTACTGGGATGTCCCACTTTATTTTCTTCTCTTTAGAAGAAATTTATTTTAACTAGATAAATTCAAACTGTAAATCTTATTTTAAAGAGAAGCAAAATCCTTGGTATTTTATCCAATAAATTTCAAGTCGTTATTATTCTCTCGTCTTACTCTTCATTATTTTAATGAGTGAATGGCTTAAACATTTTTCTACTTTAATCATATTTATGTTGAAACTCCAGAACTCCTGAATAAGTATCTTGTAAATTTCTTCACAACGACAGATATTTTAGATGTTTCTTTCGGGCACTTATTTATTAATTTATTTATTCTACATTTACAATTATCCTTGTACCTACTCATTTTACACTCACGTGTTAAAATTTCCTGTGGGAATTCTGTTTGGATAATGCTCTGGGCTCCAGTAGAGGTATCAGCCTTTGGGTTCCCTCTCCCTCTCTCTGCCCTGGTGCTGAACAACCTCCTGGCACCCTTCATGCATGCCATGTACACCCAGGGACTGTAAGCAATAAAAATCTTTTTTTCTGTCTTGTGTCTCTCCTAATCATTAAAGGGACACTCTCCAGCTTAAAGATCATCAATTAAAACAGAATCCCTGCAAAAAGACTCTATAGAATTCTACCACAAGGGAACAGCTGTGGATTGACTAATATGACGTCAGCCAGAGAGTATATCATTTTATCAAGGGACAATGAGATTCAGGGGACTTTCAAAGAACCCATTAACAATGTTACACAAAAGAACAAGCATTAGAACATCTTTGAAAAAGAGCTTTCACCAGCTAATATTGAATCACAGATATCAGCTAATTAGAGACGTTTGCTTAAATTTATTCTTCTCATGTCATTTAAACACTTCTCATGCATGAGCCAGGAGCAGGGGGTAAGGGATTAAGGAGAGGAGTTAAATAGACCAAGGAAAGTCCAAAATAGACCACAACATTCTTCCTTTCTTCTTGTCCTGAAAAAGTAGATCAACTTGAGCTGGGGATTCAAGGAGAACACTGGAAATAAATTGTGAGAACAAGATTTACCATATTTTAATTCCTGAAAATGAGGTGTTTGTAATGTCTAAAAGCAAACAGAGTGTTAAGGGATCTACCTAAGATGTCAATGATAGGGTAGGGAATTAGCATCTGATAAAACATATTTGAAATAAGTGGCCAGAGAAAATCAAGTATTTCCTTGTTCATAACTATCCTATTCAGCTTGTTTAGTATCTGTTGATTGGGAAATATGGTGAACCATGAAAGACAACTTATCAGAGCAATTTACCCATGAATTTCAAACACTTTTATCCTACAGATTGACATTTCATACTGTCAAAAAAAGAAAAACTCCTATTTTTGTTTGATACTACCTTAAAATGGTTTATATAAAACATTAAATCTTAATTAAATGTTGCATCATCATATAAGATATAAAGCCTCATTTCTTTTAAATAATGATATAAGAACCAAATTTATCTATATTAAAATTTAAATTCCAAACCTCCCCTAGTTAGACAACTTTTCAGACATATAACAGCTAGGTTATCTGGGCTCTTATATGGGTTTAAGATGTAAAGATTATATCTGAGTATGAGAGGAGGATGACAAAGAAGCATGTCTAAAAGGTGGCTTAGATAGGACTAAAATAAATTCACCATGAAATAAGGACTAGTCTCCTAATGGGAAAAAATAATAGTTCAAATCATTAAATCTTCAGGGTGTATAGAAAACCCATGAGTAGTCCAAACCCCAATGCCCACATATCTAAAAAGGAAACCAGAAATTTTCAAGACTGGCAGGGCTTTATGTCACTGGTGGTAACTATTTATATCTGATGATGGAATGTCATCAGAGTAATATGCAAGATTTATCAGAAGCAGGATCCAGTTCTAGGTGAAAAAAAAAAAAACGCATGGGGATGGCGCAAACTCTAGGCAACAAATTTAATTTATTAGAACAAATCTCTGCCTGCTAAATAAGAACCAGGATCCCAGGATGGAAAAGCTAGGCCAGAAAATAAGAAATAGTGTTAGGAGCAGGAAAAGCAGTCTGCTTATGAGTACCTCACCGCTATATATTTTTAACTTTAACTTTTCAATTAAGTATAACATAAAATAAAAATGTGAACATTACACATTTTGGTTTGATAATGTTACAACAATTAAACACACCTGTGTGATCAGGATCCAAAACAAGAAACAGAATATTAGAGTTCTATATGTCAGTTCAGTGAATCCTTCCAGCCATTGCTATCTCCCTAGGGTCCTTTTATTTCGACCTCTAAAAGCATATATTGATTTTACCTGACTTTTTTTTAACTTATATAAATTAAATTATGAAGTATGCATACTATTGCCTCTGGCTTCTCTCTCTGAAGAGTATTTATATTCATCCATAATTTTTTGTGTAGTTGTAGGGCATTGATTCTCATTTTTTAATAATAGTCCTTTGAGTCAATATACCACAATTTATTTATCCACTCTTCTCTGAATTGGTCCCTCAGTAATTTCTAGTTTGAAGCAAATATGAATAGTCGTGCTATAAACATTCTACCTGCTGTCATTTGCTAAGCATATACACCTATTTCTTGGGGTTTTCCTAAGTATACAGTTGCTGCATCATCATGTGATATGCAATTTAGCTTTAGTAAATGCTGATTAACTGCTTTCCCAAGGCATTGCAATAACTTACATACCCACAGCATGTGGGAAAATTTTATTGAATACATGTCTCCATCACACTTGATATTTTCTATTTTTTTCATTTTACCCATTCTTATGACTTCATTTCAGAAGTTTTGATTTGCATTTCTTAATGACTAACGAGGTTGGAAACTTTTTCATATCTTTTTTGACCTTTGGATAAACATTTTTCACCTTTTGAATGAAGATATCATAATGATATCATCAAATTTTTTAACCATTTTTGCTATTGGATTGTTAGTCTTTTTTCCTATTTTTTAGTAATTTCTCATATATTCTGCATGTGAGTACTTTCTTCAGGTATGTGTGTTACATACATTTTGCCTATTCTATGAGTTATTTTACACACTATTAATGGTGGCTTTTGATTACAGAAAGAGTTGTTAATTTTAATATAGTCCAAAGTATCTTTTTTAAATTTATGGTTAATTTTTTTTGTGTCCAGTTTAATAAATATTTGTCTGCTCAACATTCAAAAAGATGTTCTCCTGAAAATTTTTCTCTAAAACTTATATTGCTGTATCCCAGACATATTTGAATATCACATAAATTAATCCAGAGCACTAAGGCAACATGTTCTGTCTAAATTCCATTGGCCTGTATAGAAGAAGCTTCTAATTTGCCAACAAATCAGGCAGAATTCTAGTTTCAGAATGAAGACAGAGCAATGACTACTTAAAACAGGACTTTCAAACATTGATCTGAGCATGGAAGCTCTGGGTTAAGATTTTCAAAAAAAGGTGCAAGTTGTTTTCAGTACACTTAATATCTAATTATGATCTGGGAAGATGTATGGGAGTGATGTAGGTGAAATTCTCAAGGAATGTCAATATAACTCTATAGCTGGTACAATCGCATTTATTCCCATGATATCGAGCTGTTTCTTCTTTATCCATAAACCAAGGCACAAGATGATAGTGCATGTGAGTACGATGGCCCTCCTCTCTTGTTACATCTCGAGAGAGTTATTCGAATCCTTCATGTAGAGAAATTCAGGGAGGTATAGACTAATTTGAAAATGCTTAATATGTATATTAAAGAGTTAGAAACTAAGTCAATTAATGGTTGCTTTTTACAGATTTATTACTTGCTATATTGATAGCACTAAAAGTAATCTGTGTTTAGACATATACTTCAATGTACTCTGATTATTTTGGTTTCATTCAAAATCTTCAAGGTCTAGTTTTAACACTTTTATGATCATTTATCATCCCAATCTTATTTCCAAGAAATATGATTACAGGAGATACTCTGACATTCAGGGGCACAGGTTAGGGGCAACTCATGCCAGTTATTCCACTTCCATCAGACAAAAGTTCACAAAATTTATAACCAATTGATGCTGAAAGAACTTGATGTACCTTAGGAAAGCCAGATTGTTACAAAACCCAGATTGCAAAGCTCTACATATTTAGGAGTTTTGATGAAAAATAGAATTTCAAAGATTTTTTGTGGTCACCTAATATATTTTTCCAGTGCTTAGATGCAAAGAAAAAAAGCAAAAAAAAGCTTTCAGCAGTTAGTTAAAATTGACTATATATTCATTAGGCTCAAGAACTCTGTACTTATTATAAAGTCTATAAGTAATACATGGAAGACAGTGTGTTGTATACACAGCCAACATTCATTCTCTAGCACCGTCAATTACTACCTTTGTAAGTCCTCTTTATTTACAATGGCATTTATTGTTTCAGCAAGATTTATAATGAAGAACATATGTATTATTTCATAAACTGTACATTGCTCACAGCTGTTCATGGTAGTTCCTACAGCTGTGGAAGAGTTTGCTTAGTAATATCTGGGCTTCCTGTTTTATCTATGATAAGAAAAATATGAAGCCCAGATGGTGCATATCAATTATTCTGTAAAAAGAGTTGGCTGGTCTACTTCTCAGCAGGACTTCCATTGATCTCAGTTCTGTCAGGATCTGACACAATGTTTGCGGACTAGTCACTTTGTCTCCGTAAGTCTCATTTTCCTTATCAGTAAAATAATAATGCCAGTTTTAAATGTGTTTTGCAAAGACCTGGATTTTCATGAGGCTGCAGAAGAGGAGTGCAGGGGGTGGGCAAGGAGTGGGAGTGATTAAGACATGTAGAGGTCCATAAATTGCTGCTCCTCTTTCAGATTTTGTGGTTCTAGGAACATATTTATTTAAATAAAATATTATTTTTTAAACCTATAAGCATGATTAATAATAATGCCGCTTGCTTTCTAACGATATTTGAATCCCTATTATGAGGGATAGATGGTTATTGTAAGGTGTTTAAAAAGTCTGACTTTACTGTTATCCAAGATTTAAACGTGATCATGGCTCTGCTATTCAACTAGCTTTAAGAGGGAAAATAAAACTTCCTTCTCTTTTGATCACTGCAGCTATAAAAAAGGGTATGATTATGATTAGTGCCTTGTAAGGTTGCTATGAATAGTAAATGAGGTAATCTATGTAGAGCCATTTAGTATAGATTTTAGCACTAGCAGGCACCCAAGAAATATCATCAATGCTCTTTCACCTTTCATCTTACATAATATGACCTCTCTTGATCAAATGTGGTAATAACATCACAGTGAAACTGATTTGTTATTGATTATAGAATTTTTATAATAAGAGAAAGTCAAAGGCTACACCAAAATGTACAGGGACTCCTTATCATTCTTCTGTGGCTGCTACAAAAAACTACCACAAACTGTGTGGCTTAAAAAAACAGAAATTTATTCTTTCACAGTTCTGGAGGCTAGAAATATGAAATCATGGTTCTACAAAAGAACTCTTCCTTGCTCCTTTCTAGCTTCTGGTGATTAGCAACAATTTTTGACAGTTCTTGGTTTGTGGCTTTCTACCTCCCTCTTCACATGGCCACTCCCCTTCTGTGAATGTCTGTCTCTATTTCCCTCTCTTTTCTCCTATGAACACATCAGTCATTGGATTCAGGGTCAATTCATGACCAATACGTCCTCATCTTCACTTGAGTACACCTTCAAGGACCCTATTCTAAAATTTCACCAGCAAACATCATGACAAAAGCCTTTAGTGAAGACAACCTGATGGGAATTGACTCTAAAATGAGCAGCAATAATACAATGGAGAAAATAAATGAGAAGGTAGAAATTGAAGAGGCAGAGAGAGAAAGTAGCTAGGAGATTTCTAAAAGTATTGTTCAAAAAGTGAACTGCCATTTAAAAAAAGAAAACTGCATAGAAACAATACAAGAGGGAGCTCTGTGAAGTTAGAAAAACATTACTGTATCATGCCTTCTCTAAAAGTCCAGGCAACTAATTATTTGTAAAACAGACAAACCAAAATGATTGGGCCAAATCTATTAAAAAGTTATTGTTAAAAAAAAGCAAGAATAAGTAACAAATTAACATCCCTCAGGATAATAATAATCCTATGTTAATTCAGGTTAAAAATAGGAAAAGAAAAAACAAACAAAAAAATGCTCATTTAAGTGCACCAAAGTTAGTTTAGCACAAATCCACTCTTTATAGCATGAAATATAAGTAAAAAATAATAAAAATAAATCTTCTTCAGAGCACTTCAATTTTTACAGAACAAAATCAGGTTGATGTAAGAGTGAGCGAGTGATATGGGAAGAAGTAAAACTAGTGAATGACAACTAGGGTAGAAACAGAATTGTTCACTAAAGGGTGACTTGTTTGTTAAAAGCTATAATGTATTCCATTTTGAATTGAATTACACAAATTCACTCAATTTTTTCTAGAATTAACCAGAATGTTTTTTTTCCCTTTCTTCATTTCCTTTCTTTCCTTTTTTGTTGTTTCCTTTTTTAAAAAAAAAAAATTGTTAATGAAAAATTTATGTTAGGGCAATTAAAAAGTTCTCTAATTAAAAGCTTAAGATCACAGTTGTCATTTCCCACAACTCATGGAGAAATATCCTCAATGATCACCAAAAGAAAGGAAGAAGTTCTTGAATAGTCTGATTCCTTTTTAAAATGACTAAGTGTTGGTGGTTGTTTAAGAAGTTACACTGTTAGTATTCTGATTCTCAGAAATCGTCCAATTTACTCACATGCTATGCATATGCACTGATTATGAAAAAGAAATAAAATATTATGTAGAAAATGGATCACTGCAAAACTCATCCGAACCAAAATCAGAAAATTATCTGTGAACAAAAGTAGGTTCTTACCTTTCTATAAGGCCATTCCTTCAAAGTAAGGATGTGATTATTAATTGAAAGTCTGCCTTTATTCTTAACTCAATTTATGATTTGTAGTTTCATTAGTATTATTCAATAGTTATTTTTAGTAGATAAAAATATTGATCTTATAGACTTCTTAGCTAGCTCATCTATAAGTATGTTATTAAATTTGAAAGACTATGCTGAGCTGTCTAGATATTTCAACAAATACCTAATTATCATATTTTGAAAATTGACTCAATCAAGAATATAATTTTTAACATGAAAAGTGGACTCTTTTTTCTTTTCATCAATTTATTGCCACCCAATGCAAAAGATACACTCCATGAAGGCTGCCAGACAGCTGGAACACTTTTTACCTAACTCCTTCAGTTTATTTCATGGACTCACTACGTAAACACTAACATAAACTATGAAAATCCTATACTGTGGTTTAATATAGTAAACATGTATAATCATTCTTTATTAACCATTTCCAAAATTTTTTTACAGTTGTTTTTTTAGTGCCTGTTTTTTTCCTTTATCAGGTAATGATGATAATTATAATATGATGCATAGTGACTATATATGTTGTGTCAGGCATGTTCTGTTTCATACACATTATCATCCCACAACAACTATATGAGTAAGATGCTTTGTTTACCCTTATTTTAGAAATGGCAAAATCGTAACCCAGAAAATTAAGTAACTTACTCAATGTCACATAGTGAATGGAAAATGAAGATAGAGTTCCTATTGAAATAGAACGTAAAGCCTATAATCTACCCGATACAAAGCACAACCTTCATGAAACAAGCTTAACAGATACTAAAATAAGAAGTTGTTTTTAATGTTTCAAAGCTCACATATCAAATAATTACTTTTAATATTACAAGAAGGCTTTAATTTAAAATTACACATTATAACTAGAGATTTTTCTTCTAAATACAGTACTTCTGGAAAACAACATGAAAGAAATTGAAGAGAAAGTTATAAAACAAAACAAAGAAAGCAGCAGAAATTTCAAGACATGAATGAAAAATATGCAGAACTACTAAAGAGATAGAGTGTGTAAAAAAAGGACATAATAGAGCCGGGCACAGTGGCTCACACTTGTAATCCTAGCACTCTGGGAGGCCGAGGCAGGTGGATCTCTCAAGGTCAGGAGTTCAAAACCAGCCTGAGAAAAAGCAAGACCCCATCTCTACTAAAAATAGAAAAAAAATTAATTGGCCAACTAAAAATATATAGAAAAAAAATTAGCCAGGCATGGTGGCACATCTGTAGTCCTAGCTACTAAGGAGGCAGAGGCAAAAGGATTGCTTGAGCCCAGGAGTTTGAGGTTGCTGTGAGCAAGGCTGATGCCACAGCACTCTAGTCCGGGCAATAAAGTGAGACTCTGTTTCAAAAATAAATAAATAAAAATTAAAAAAGGACATAATAGAACTTTAAAAAAGAATCATTTAAGAAATTACAAAATACTGCAGAAAACTTCAACAATAGACTAGATCAAGTAAAAGAAAGAATCTCAGAGCTTGAAGACAAGACTTTTGAACTAACCCAGTCAATCAGAGATGTAGGAAAAAGAAAAAAGAAGAATGAACAATCACTCAATTAACAATGTGAAAAGGAGCCAATATATGAACTATAGGTATCCTGGAGGCAGAAGAAGAAAAAGAAAAAAGTACAGAAAATTTATTTAAGGGAATTATCGAGGAGAACTTCCCTGGTATCATCAGGGATTCAGATATCCAGATATAAGATGGTCATTGAACATGAGGAAGATTCATAGCAAATAGGACATTTCCAGGACACATAATTAAAGCTGGCCAAAGTCAAAATAAAGGAGAAAATTGGAAAAGCTTCAAGATGCAAGTAACAACTAACTTACAAAGAAAAATGCATCGGGTTAACAGTAGACTTCTTCAGTGGAGACCTTGAGAGTCAGAGGAGATAGGAGCCTCATTTTTAGTCTTCTTAAATAGAAAAACTGTAAACCAAGAATTTTGTATCCTGCAAAACTAAATTTAATAAATGATGGAGAAATAAAGACTTTTCCACACAAGCAAACATTAAGGGAATTTTTCACTAGTAGACCTGCCCTATAGGATAGACTCCAAGGTGTACTATACATGGAACAGCAAAATAGATGACAACCAGCATGAAAACACCCAAAAGTTAAAGCTCACAGCTCTTATAAAACAATAGCACAAGAGGGGAAAAAGAAAGATATCATCCAACATGATGAACTGAACAACATCCCACATATCAATACAAACACTCAATGTGAATGGTCTGAATGCCTCATATAAAAGATACAGATTGGCTAAATGGATGAAGAAATACAATCCAAGTATTTTCTGTCTCCAGAAAACATATCAAACATACACAGACACAAATAAACTCAAAGTAAAGGGATGGAAAAAAAATATTCCATGCAAATGGAAACTTAAAGCAAGCAGGTGTAGTATTTCCATATCATACAAATTAGACTTTATGTCAACATGGTAAAAAATGAAAAGACAAAAGTCATCATTACATAATAGAAAGAAGAGCAATTCAACAAGAAGACATAACAATCTTAAATATATATGCACCTAACAAAGGAGCTTCCATATACATAAAGTAAATTCTGAATGATCTAAGCAAAGAAATACACAGTATCAACTTAGTAGCCAGGAACTTTAACATCCCACTGACAGAACTAAACAGATTATCAAAGCAGAAAATGAATAAAAGCACAATGAACTTAAAACAAACACTAGAAAAAATGGACATAAACATATACTTATAGAACATTCTATCCCAAAACTATACAGTAAAAATTCTTCTCATTGACAAATGAGACATTTTAAGAAGACTGATCATAAATTAAGCCACAAAACAAGTCTCAGCAAATTAAAAATAATAATAATAATCATACTGTGTATCTTTTCAGACCACAATGGGATAAAACTAGAAATAAATTCCATAAGAAACATTCAATTTTACACAAATTCACGGAAATTAAACAATCTGCTATTGAGTAATCCTTGAGTCAATAAGGAAATTAAGATAGAAATCAAAAAATTACTTGAACCAAACAACAAAGGGGATACAAGCTTTCAAAAATCAACTAAATACAGTAAAAGTATCCTAAGGGTGAAATTCATTGCTTTAAATGCCTTCATGAAAAATATAGAAAGAATACAAATTAATAACCTAATGTCACATCTCAAGGAATTAGAAAAATAAAAGCTATCCAAATCTAAAGCCACCAGAAAAAAAAAAAAATAGGAATCAAAGAGCTCAGAGCAGAGCTAATGAAATGGGAGACAAAAAAAAAAAAAAGTTGATGAAACAGAACTTGATTTTTTGAAAGATAAAATCAATAGACCACTAGCCAGATTAAATGGAAATAGAAAAGAATCACCTCAACTCAATCATAAATGAAAAAAAAAGACATTACAAGAGATACCACACAAATACAGAATATCACCTGTGAATACTATAATAAACCTCTATGAAAACAAACTAGAAAACCTAGAAGAAATGGATAAATTCCTAAAGCACACAATCCCTCCAAACTTGAATCAGGAAGAAATGTAAATCCTGAAAATACCAATAACAAGTAGTGAGATTGAAGCAGTAAAGAAAATCTCCCAACAAATAAATCTCCATACCAGATAGATTCACACCTGAATTCTACCAGACCTACAAAGAATTGACACCTATCCTACAAAAATTGTTCAATAACATTGAGAAGGAAGGATTCCTCCTTAACTCACTCTATGAAGACAATATCACCAGCTGGAAAAAGAAACAACAACAGAAAAAACTAGAAACAAACATCCCTCATGAACATTGATGCAAAAGTTCGCAACAAAACACTAGGAAATCAAATTCAACAACACATCAAAAAGATAATTAACCATGATCAAGTGGGTTTCTTTCATCCCAGGTTTGCAAGGATGGTTCAGTATCATAAATCAATATAGGTGATTCACCACATAAACAGAAGCAAAAACAAAGATCATGTCAATATGTGCAGAAAAAGCATTTGACATATTCTGGCACTCTTTCATGATAAAAACCCTTAATAAACTAGTCATAGAAGGAACATACCTCAAAATTATAAAAGCCATACATGACTAACCTACAGTCAACATCATACAGAATCAGAAAAAGTTGAAATATTCCCTCTAGGAAATGAAACAAGACAAGAGTGCTGACTGGCACCACTTCTCTTCAAGGTAGTATTGGAAGTCCTAGACAGAGCAATCAGGCAACAGGAAGAAATAAAAGGCATCCAAATCTGAAACAGGAGGTCAAACTATCCCTGCTTGCTCACAATAAGATCTTATATCTAGAAAACTCTAAAGACTCTACCACAAGACTCCTAGAATTGATAAATAAGTCTCAGGTTGCAAAATCATTGTATACAAATCAGCATGATTTCCGTATACTACTGGCAGTCAAGCTAAAAATCAAATCCCAGACTCCATACCATTCACAGGAGCTCCAAAGAATATAAAATATCTAGGAATATACTTCACTAAGGAGATGAAAGATCTCTATAAGGAGAACTAACTATAAAATACTGATGAATGAAACAACAGATGACACAAACAAATGGGAAAACATCCCTTGCTCATGGATTGATAGAATCACCATCATTAAAATCTCCATAGTACCCAAAATTATTTACAGATTCAATGCAATCCCCATGATAACACCTATGTCTGATTTCACAGACTTAGAAAAAATAATCCTAAACTTCAGTTGGAACCAAAAAGGCCCTGAATGGTAAAAGAAGTCCCAAGCAAAAAGAAGAAATCTGAAGGCATCACATAACCTGACTTCAAATTATGCTACAAGCTATAGTAAAGAAAACAGCATAGTATTTGTATAAAAGTGAACACATAGATGAATAGAACAGAATAGAGAACCCCCCCAAAAATCAATAACTATGACCAAATGATCTTTGAGAAAGCAGACAACAACATACACTGGGAAAAAGATTCCCTACTCTATAAATGGTGATGGAAATACTGTATAGTCACATGTAGAACTACAAAACAGGACCCTTATCTCTTAACACATACAAAAATTTATTCTAGATGAACAAAATAATAAGATGTAAGACATAAAACCATAAAAATTCTTAAAGAAAATGTAGGAAGAATTCTTCTAGACATTGACCTAGGCAAAGAATTTATGACTAAGAACCCAAGGGCAAATGTAGCAACAATAAAATTAAGTAAATGGGAATTAAGTTTAAAAGCTTCTGCACAGCAATCATCAGAGTGAATAGAAAACCTGCATAATTGAAGAAAATAGTCACAAACTATGCATCTAGACAAAGAACTAAATTCGGGAATCTACAGAAAGCTCAAACAAATCAGCAAAGAAACAAACAACTCCATTAAAAAGTGGGCAAAATACACAAACATAAGTTTTTCTAAAGCAGATAGACAAATGGCCTACAAAGATATGAAGACATGCTCAGCATCATTAATCATCAAAGAAATACAAATTAAAACAACAGTGAGATGCCACCTTACCCCTGTCAATATGGCCATTACCAAAAGTCAAAAAACAATAGATGCTGGTGTGGATACAGAGATATAGGAATGCTTTTACACTGTTGGTGGATCCACAAATTAGTATAACCTCTATGGAAAGCAGTGCAGAGATTCCTCAAAGAAATAAATGTAGACCTAACATTCTACCCAGAAATCCCACTGCTAGGTATTTACACAAAAGAAAGAAGTTAAATTATCAAAAAGATACCTGTACCTAAATGTTTATTGTAGCATAATTCACAATTGCAAAGGTGTGGAAGCAACATAAGTGTCCATCAATTCATAAGTGGATAAGGAAAAGGTGGTATATGTATAGCATGGAGTACTACTCAGCCATGAAAAGGAATGGAATAATGTCATTTGTAGCAACTTGGATGGAACTGGAGACCATTATCCTAAGTGAAGTATCTCAGGAATGGAAAACCGAATACCACATATTCTCACTAATAAGTGAGTGCTAAACAATGGGTACATCTGTGCACAAAGAGATATAAAGGGCATTGGAAACCAAAAAGGGGTAAGGATGGGAGGGGAGGTGTGGGATAAAAACTTACCTATTGTGTATAATGTACACTATTCTGGTGACCAACACACTAAAAGCCCTGAGTTAAGCATTAGACAAGGTAACTATATAACAAAAACATTTGTACCCCTTTAATATTTGGGGAAAAAGGTTAAAAATAAATAAAATACATATACTTTAAAATAAAAAATAAAGTACTTTTATATGTTTGGTTTATTTTCCTCTTCCTTATTTTTTTTTTAAATTTGTTTTTGGACAAATAATTATTTACCTTCTCTTTGAGAAAAATGGTTACATTTTCTAATTTAAATTTGATATTCTCTTTTTCTAAGCTTAAAGTACACTAAAAACTTATTCTCAAGTGGAGTTTTTAGATGTGAGCCTGTTAGCCACCGCAAATTTCCACAGAGAACCATCAGATTAAAAAGATGATCTCCTCTTTATTTACACTGTCTTCGATCACAAATCTGAAAACCTTATAAACTTTCCAAAATTATATGTCCTGTCTGTGGGTCATATTGAAATTTAGAGAGAAATAGGGTTGTCCCATTTAGAATACAAAAATACACTATCCCCAGTTAAATTTTAATTCCAGATAAAGAAGGGAAAATGTTTTATTGTATTTTATCTGGCAACCCAAGATAAGAGGCATAGAAAAAGTGAAATAAAAGAGGCAACTCAATATTCTGGACTACCTTGAAATACTTATCAGTTATAAGTGGATCACCAGAAGTCAACACACCTTCAATATCTAGCCCACCTAAACCTCTGCCCATGGCAGGAATGTATAACAAATACTGATTAAGTTAGGGGCCAGTTTGGCAATTTCTGGTGATCAGCTAAAGGAGCTAAAACATCATTGTGCTCTATATAAAAGATTGCAAATGTAATAATATAGTGATAAATTCATATGCCAGAATTCTGCCCCCAGAATGAACCATATAACCGCAAGGAATAATTAGAGATGCTGCTTTAGATCATAGAGTTTGTTAGACTACCTCTACGAGGATTATTATGGTTGGTAGCATTACTTCCCCCCCCCTCCAATGGAATAAGAATGTCTGGACAAGTGTGAAATTGCTTAGTACATAAAAAAGCTTAGGATTCTCAGTGATATATCTTCTTTTCCACCCATTTCATACCCAATGCTCCGTGGCCTCACTAATATTGAAAAAATATTTTAAAAGTAATTGTTTTAATGGATGCCAAAGTATCATCCTGAGTAGGCCACCAATTTGAGTCCCATTTGGCATATCTAGTGGTGTGCTAGTAAGCCAGTTGGGGAAGGAGAATAGAAAGGTGATTTTTAGCATGTATCAACTTCCATTGTGTAAACATTCACATTATGGCCAATTTCAAGCTCTCAAACCAGCTTGAAAAATTTCTAAATATTTAATAATCAGCTGTCACAGAACTAAATGAGTAGCTGTCACCCATGTCCAAGTGTTGCGTTCCACCTCAGAGTATGCAGTCAACATATTGTATTGTTAATTGTTAGTATCTGTTTCAATATCTATCATGACCAACCATGAGCTCTTTGAAGGCAGGAACAGATCTCAATCTTACTTGTATCCTAAAATATTTTGTAGCCCCTGGCATACAGTAGATGACAAATAAAACAAAGCTTAGAGAAACTGAGTAATAAAAAATCCTTAAGTTGTTTAAAAAAGAGCTGGTGCACATGAGAATCTTATCTCATCACTTCAATTTTAATTCTTCCAAAGAAAAAACAGCATTAATTTATCATCCTTGTCAGGATGCCAAATAAACTGAGTTTAATGCTTTTGTTTGTTGCCTTCCATTCCAAATGTTGATAGAATTTCCTTTTTGAAGGTCACCAGGCTTTATTCAATTATCTCTCTGTTGAACTCTCAGAATCAGAGCTCCCACTGTAATTTTAGTACATAGTGTCTGTGACTTGGGTAGATACATTTCAACAGGAGTCATATCTTGTGATCAATGTGTCAAGTTCACACATACTGATATATTGCACACAAGCTCAGCATGCAATTGATAACAGTGGTCTGTCAGTGAAAGACTGATGAGAATGAATTTCATTTCAGGATTTATGCCTAGCTAATGGCGAGAAATAAGAAAAACAGAGGATATAAATGATTAATTTACTGAATTCATTTTAATGTCATTCTATAAGGTAACATAGCTTTCACTGAAATCAAACATATTGTTTTCATAACATTCACAAAAGATTTTCATTTCTTTTTTTTTTTTTTTTTTTTTTGAGACAGAGTCTCACTCTGCTGCCCGGGCTAGAGTGAGTGCCGTGGCGTCAGCCCAGCTCACAGCAATCTCAAACTCCTGGGCTCAAGTGATCCTACTGCCTCAGCCTCCCAAGGAGCTGGAACTACAGGCATGTGCCACCATGCCCAGCTAATTTTTTTCTATGTATATCTTTAGTTGGCCAATTAATTTCTTTCTATTTATAGTAGAGACGAGGTCTCACTCTTGCTCAGGCTGGTTTCGAACTCCTGACCTTGAGCGATCCATCTGCCTCGGCCTCCCAGAGTGCTAGGATTACAGACGTGAGTCACTGTGCCCGGCCTAGATTTTCATTTCTTTGAGGAGCAAACCAAGATAAAGCCATGAAATAACTTTAGATCATGCTATAACCATTTTAAATTATTTTTCATGCAACTTTTATGATATAGTGATATGTTGGTGGTTTCTGCATATAATATTGGATTGCACATAAAGTAACAACAGTATTCCACTTAAAGTAGGGTTTTTGGGGGAAGGAATGTCAGAAAAGGAGTTCATGAAACACAATCTATCCAACTCCAAGAGTCATAAGTTAAAAAGTAATACAACAAAAAAAACAAAACTCAAAGCACTTATGTACTTATATTTTATAAATATAATACCACCTAACCCCAGTGAGATTGGCCTCTATCAAAAAATCCCAAACAACAAATGCTGGCGAGGATGTGGAGAAACAGGAACACTCTTACACTGCTGGTGGGACTGCAAATTAGTGCAACCTCTGTGGAAAAGAATTTGGAGATTCCTTGAAGAGCTAAAAATAGAATTGCCATTCGATCCAGCAATAGCATTATTAGGCATCTACCCAAAAGAACATCAGTGCTTCTATTATAAAGACATCTGCACCCGCATGTTTATGGTAGCACAATTCACTATTGCGAGGTCGTGGAAACAACCTAAGTGTCTGTCAATTCATGACTGGATTATTA